>CAJNSZ010001201.1:0-32719 GCA_905329745.1 Rotaria sp. Silwood2 | reverse complement strand
ATATCGAAACAGAGTTAATCTGCAAAAATATCAATACTGTAAATATAATGGCTCATAAATCGTAAGATATTATTCTTTAACTTTACATTTGAATAATGAGTATACTAAGGTTATGGAATGGACAAAACCGTTTTTGGCATGATTCAATCATATATGCTTCTTCTGAACCCTATTTGGATTTTATCTTAGTTTTTCATACAAAATTAGGAAAGACTCATCTAATGCTTCGCATTTCATGCTAATTTCAATCGTAGACTATGATAAGTTCTACTAGTACTATATGAAGAAAAAATAATGGATACCTGGTGATATTTTGGCTTTGTTTGAGTGAATTTCAACATTGGAATAGAGATAGTTGAACATGGGCATTGAAGTGTATCAGGATACTGTAGTAGTAGAAACTCAAACATAGAATAAGAAGAGAGTTTTACAGTAATCATCGTCGTCTGACTTTCAAGACTGGTGTAAATAAGCAGAGTGAGTATACTTGTAATGAATAAAACGAGATAAATCCAGGATGACCATCGTTCGATTTTAATGGATTCTTCATTGCTAGATTCATTGGCAAAAACATTGAAACTACAGAACCAATGTTTACCGCGAGCTTTTGACGCCGTTATCATCCTTAGTGTATTAATTCACTTGGTGAATAAAGTGAAAAAATGTGGCAGCAGGATGGAATACAGCTGTCGCCAAACAAGCAATGATGCTTTTTTTGCACTTTCTAACTTAAGGCAGTATGATTTCAAATTAGAAAATGAGCTCGTGACGCATGAAGTATCTTTAATTCTGACAGTTGCATAAACTATGATATTCATTTTCATTTAAGTAATGAAAACAGAAAGTCATGTGAACAGTGTAGTAGTGCTTTGTGCTGCAAGGCTTAAAATAAATCTTTTAACAATAAGTTAAAGTAATTATTATGAATATGAAACTTGACTGTTGTTTTATTGGTCTTGTAGATCATGTTCCATTGTTATGGTAGTTTTTTTCTTGCACAAAGTGACAGAAAATTAGATGGAGTTATTCGTCACTGACGAGGGAAGGTCCCCAAGTGTGAGTCTCCGTTTTGAATCGGGTATTTGTCCTTTTTCTAGAGCTCAGTGAGTACAATAACTGCGTATAAAGGACTCAGCCCATGGGTGAACTTTTCAGGAACAACAGGGTTCCATACCTTCTGAAAAATTATCATAAGACTCTTAGCTGAAGGCCTGAATTTTAATATTGTAAGGACAAAACACATTGTTATTCGGGCCAGTCTGGGGTTATCAAGGATGCTCTTTCATATGACCCGAATAATAATGTGTTCCATCCTTATAACAGTAGAGTTCATTTTTTCTATAGCTTATAGACAACAGCGTTTTCTATCAAACACCAAAAAAATTCACTTTACTATTATAAGGACAAAACATGGTGTTGTTCGGACCATATGAAAGAGTATCCTTGATAACCCAGATTGGCCCGAACAAAACTATGTTTTGTCCTTACAATATTAAAAGTCAGGCCTTCAGTTAAGAGTCTTATGATCATTTTTCAGAAGGTATGGAACCTTGTTGTTCCTGAAAAGTTCACCGATGGAATGAATCCTTTATACGTAGTTACTGTACTCACTGAGCTCTACAAAATGACAAATACCCGATTCAAAATGGAGACTCACACTCGGGGACCTTCTCTCGTGAGCCCAAGATGTCAGTAATGATGAAAGTGTTTGTTGCATATGAATGCTGTTTATCACAGCATCTGTTCATCATCACTATTGTTTACAGGGAATTTTAATTTCGCTAAATGTCAGTTTCGCCAACTCGCAAATTTTTTCACGGAATGCGTCAATGTGAATGAATTGTGTTGTAAATCAACTAAAGCTAGTCGGGGTGTATGAAAGGTAGGGATGCAAATAACCCGAACGTTTGGGGCTTGATATTAGGAGGTTTGGAGTCTACTTTAGATTTGAATTTGGTTTGAATATGATTTCTCTTCCGTTTCCAATGATCCAAATGGCTTAGATTTGGAAATATAATTTTTCAGTCGTGTAATCTTTTTAGCCCTGTCAAGTTTTTATCGTTTTTTTACAACTGCAGATATCAAACTAAAGTATATGCCCGCACAGGCTATTAGACAATTGTTTGAGTGGGATGTTCTTTCATTGTATTCGCTACGGATATCTTAGCAGTTCTCTAGTACCGTAGGTTTCTAATATATATTCATCTGTTACACGACTCTGACCAAATAGCTGATCAGTAGAGTATTAAATTCTATTTCATTCAAAGCTCTTCAGATATAATACACATGATCATTTTACCTTTTTTTAAGTATACATATAGACTACTAAAATTGTACACTATCAAGAAGAGGAAATCTACACATTACAAAACATCACTTATTAATATAATACAACATTTAATTCTTATATACTGTGTTTATCTATTTTACGTCGTCTTTGCTACGTTATGTTACCGTTCTGAGAGTTATTGATCTACTTTTTTTTCGACAGTTTAGTCGTCCAAAATTGCTCTCTGAAGAAACAACTAATGCCTACGATGTTGAAGGAGATGATGTGGGCTAGCCATCCACTTTTCTGACTTGTCTGAGAAATTTTTCTCCTATCTGTCTGGAAAATCTGGCGCATAGCTTTTTTTTCACTAGAATCTGCCAGAAACACAGTAATTTTCACAAAATCTGTGAGAAAGCTTGCCGTTTAGGCGACGCCACCAAGTGTATTGGTGATTTTGACTAAATTTTGCCATACAATCTGTGACGGATTTCTTAACAAGTGTCTGCAACATAATTCAATAGTGGTTGCCAAATCTTCAGCTCCTCCCACTTTTCAAAACTAACGAGAGTCTTGGAAACAACACTAATGTCCATTTCAGAGTGAAATGGCCGTGGGCATTTTTTGAATAACTTTTGATAGAAACAAGATAGAGATCTACGGTTTTCACCGTTGAAAAGAGCAGATGAAAAAACATCAAACCATACATAGAAAGATTTTGCTACCTACTTTCCTAAAGGTTTAGTCAAACGTTTTCAAAGAATTGCTTTTTTTCTCCTACGTTAAAAAATAGCTTTTCTATGAGAATACTACAAAAATTTACATTTTTCGATTATTTTGTTGAAAAAAATGAGGTGGCAAATTGTGTTCGGATGGTTTGGATATCATACTGGTAGTAGTTAGAAACAGAGTCTTGATATAGTTTTGTAGCCCTTCCTTTGGCGATTCTAGCGCACTCCTGAAAATCAATAAATTAATACCGTGACCATGAGAAGCATACTGTTTTTCTTGAAGTTTAATGCAAAACCTATAGAAAAGTAGCTGGAAAAATCTTTCTATATATAATTCGGTGCGTCTTCATCTGCTCTTTCGAACAGTGAAAACCGCTGATCTCTATCTAGTTTCTATCAAAAGTTATTCAAAAAATGCCCACGGCCATTTAACTCGGAAATGGACATTAGTAATAATCGCAACGGTTGACATATTAGTGTCTGTGGTAATGAATTGTGGTGTTCCAAAAAAGATGATATCAATGCATCGCAAGAATCTTGAGAATACTCAACAATATGGCAAAGACGACGTAAACTTGATGAACACAGTATATAAAAACTAAACATTTTTTTATTTCAGACAGTGATGCATTGTAATATTTGGCCATAAAATTACACTCTTTATTTCATTTTAATCACATACTGTGAATTCATACTCATTCTGCATAGTCTAGAACTTCATCTTCCATTGCTCAAGTTGTTCGAGACCAAAGGTAATAATTCCTACAATTCAAAAAATGGTCAACAAACAACTTTAGTATGCATATTTGCAGTCCATCTTATTGAGAAAAAGTGCTTTTATAGGCTCTAGGAGAATGTGTAACATTTTCGAACCATAACAAGTACAGTGGTCGATCTTTCGCCATGTAGTAGAGGATTCTCTGAATTATCTTTTACATATTTAACACTAATCAGTCACTATAAAACTTAAGGTAACTACGTTCACATTTTTCAAAGCTCAATAATGAACATAATCTGAAAGGTTTATGCTTCTCGTTTTCCATCAACGGATTGATAGAATAATCCAAGGTCTACATAATGGTGAAAACTACAGATTTCTATTTCACTTTGTCCCCGAGTTATTTAAAAAAATACTCACACCAACGAACTTTTTGTATGGACTATAGTATACTTTCATTGCAAAAACTTTTAAGATTGCTAAACTTATGTCAATCGATAAGAGCTATTTAATCGTGACTTCATTGTAGTGAATAAGCTATTTAAAGAATGCTGAATACACATCTCGACAAATCCAAACCCATATCCTAAATCTCAACTACAAGTCCAAACCTAAAGCCAAACGCCAAAAGGTTTGGTGCCAAATCTAAATTTATCTCAAGATTTGTTGCATTCCTACGTCGAAGAGCTTCACTGACAACTGTTCTTCTGATTCAGTTAGATATATTAGAAAAAATCTTAGACAAATGTATCGTTGGTTGTAAAAGTACAATGCGTTTCAATCAACACAACTGATTCTCTATGAGGATCTTCCATAATCCACTCAAATCTCCACTAAATATAAGAGAGCATAGAAGCTTTAGAAAAGAAGACTCACACCCACACCTATAAGTAACATGATTAGGAATAATTCTGTTGGTCATTGAGGCGCAAAAGATCTTTCTTTGCAAAGCCTTTTCATCAATAAGAAGAATTCAAGGGTGTGATGTGGGTGTGGGTGTAGATGGGTGTGGGTATGGGTGGGTGTGGGCCTTATATTCTATTAATCCACCCCCCACACCCACACCCCTTCAATGCTTAAAATCGAAATTGCAACGCAATCTGGTCCATTATTATACGCATGATATTTTTGAAACTGAAAAACTCGTCATCATGACAATCGACGAGTATGAAACATAATCAGACATTATCGTTTTTTCTGATTCTAATTCGTTCATTCACTCTAAATAAGTGTCATCCTCACGGAATTGTGTGTATTCAAAGGAACTCCGTGAAAAACTCATATTCTACAGACACTGAATGGCATGAATATAATTGACATATAAGGAATCAAATCCAAGTGCTGGAGGGTGTGGGTATGGCTGGGTGTGGGTGGGTGTGGGTGTGGGTAGATATGGGTGTTTGGATGACGGTGTGGGTGCAGGAATGGATGTGGGTGGATGGATTTAAGTGTAGTTCAACGGAGCACGTACATCCACATCCACACCCATTCTGCTTGGTACTCTTAATCTAACTGTTCTTTGCTATTATGCAATAAGAACTTGAATAAGAGTAGTAGTATCTGTCGTTTTTTATCGGCACTTTTCTTCGATTATCGCACAATAGATAGCATCAATCAGTGTGCCTCTGGCATTCTCTGTTCCATCTTAGTGTCATACAACAATAACGGAGGGTGTTCTTCTGGCGGGGTGTGGGTGGGCCTGGGTGTGTATGTGGGTGTCCTGGGAGTATTCATCTTTTATCTAGATGTACACCCACACCCACTCCCAACACACACACACCCACACTCACACCCACACCCACATCCAGTTACGCCCCACCCGCACCCACAGATCTTTAAAGTTTTACTGTCCTTTCCATTTGCTTTTAAATATTTCAAATTATTTTATATAACGAATTTTCTTGTATTTAAAATATGTTATGCAGAATCCTGATGAGTTTTCTATTAATTACTTAGGGCAGTCCAAAAGTAGTGGCGGAGGTATTTTATTTTCTTACAGAAAGCTTTAAAAAAATTTCTTTTTTATGAACAGATAGAGCATCTTTCGCTCTATTTTCTTATGCTATTTTATCACTATTCAACTGGTATCATAATAATAAAATTTCGATAAGATCTGTTTTCTTCGCATATGTGCTGGTAGCCTGAATGCTCGTGAGTATTTTTTGAATAAAGTTTGATAGAAACAGGATAGAGAACTGCGGTTTTCACCGTTGGAAAGAGGAGATGCCCTCGCATCGAACCATATATTACTGATTTTTCTAATATTATTTTCGAAGTTTTTTCATTTAATTCTCTAACCGTCAGGAAAATGCTGTTTTATGAAAAAAGAAAAAAGCAAAAAAATCGATAAAACATCGTAGTAGACGTCCGTCTGGAACACATATTAGCTCAAAATAGTTGAACTTAAACATCTGAGTCTTTTGCACTCTGTATATCTGCAATTAGCGGTTTCAATGAGAACCTTATAATTGAAAATTCACTGTAAACAATTCACAGGATAGGTTTGTTCTTTAAAAGGTCAGCTAAAAATCTTATAAAAAACAAGTTAGAAAAATCAGTAATACATGGTTCGATGCATCTTCATCTCTTCTTTCCAGCAGTGAAAACCGCAGTTCTCTACCTTATTTCTATCAAACTTTATTCAAAAAATGCGCACGAGCATTCATGTTCATGCTACTAGCAAACATGCGAACGAAACAGATCTTATCGAAATTTTATTATGATGATACCAGCTGAATAGTGATCAAATAGCATAGAAAAATAGAGCGGAAGACGCTCTATCTGTTCGTAAAAAAAGAATTTTTTTAAAAACTTTCTGTAAGAAAATAAAGTACCTCCGCCACTACTTTTGGACTGCCCTAAGTAAGTAAATAGCACGAAATGCGTCAATGAAATTAATTCTGCATTTCTCTTATTAATTTTAAGTCAAGGATTTTTTATATTATTTTATTATTATTTAGTTCTCGACGAGACCGATTTCAGAAAAGCAAAAGTGGAGACCAGCAGATTGATTTGTCTTTTCCTTCAGAGATTGGTTGATCTTTTCTGAATTAATTTTCATAGAGCCCTTGTTACGTTGTAAGATTTCGTTATTAAAGAATAAAATGAAATTTGACACTAATTTCAGCATTGTTTCGCTTTGCCATTCTCTAATATCCAATCTCTAATGATGAAATGAATGAAATTTACTATTGCTATCTAATTCCTACTTTTGAAACATCTCAATCACTACATATCATGTACTAATATATTTGACTCATTCTCAAAAGAGATACTTTTTAATAATACTCTTGTGTATTTTGTTAATTACAGCTACTTAATGAATTCTATAGCTACTTAATGATTTCCTAAAGCTACTAAATGAATTCCTATAGCTACCTAATGAATTCTATAGTTACTTAATGATGTCGTATATTTATCTAATGGTTCTACAACTAATTAATGAATTCTATAGCTACTTAGTGATTTCCTATAGCAACATAATGAACTTATGTGGCCACTTTATGAATTCTACAGCTACTAAATGCATTTCTATAGCTACCTAATGATTTTACAGCTACTTAATGAATTGCATAGCTACTTAGTGAATTTTTGTAGCGGCTTAATGATTTCCTATAGTTACCTAATGATTCTACAGCTACTTCATGAGTTCTATAGCTACTTAATGATTTCCTATAGCTACGTAAAGAATTCTACAGGTACGGTGAAATGAAAAAAATCAAATATTTATAATTTGTATTTTTATTTTGTTGATGAAAGAGAAATCCAAATATTCAAAATTTTAATATTTATTGGGTTGGTAGAAATACTCGAATATTCATAAAATGAATTTTTTTAATGATATAGTTTGAGCAAGGAGATGGTTGAATGAAAAAATTCAAATAAAGAACTTTAGTATTCACAATTTGAATTCCTATTGGATTCCCAAAAATATTCGTGATTTAATTATTTTAAAATAGTTTAATTCGTGCAAGAGGTCGTCAAGAAAATTTGAATATTAATAGTTGCAATGTCTATTTGGTTTGTAGAAAAATATTGATTTCTTTAATCTAAATCAGTGAAGCATTTTATGAAGTAAATATTCAGGTATTTGTAATTGGAATTGGTATCTGGTTTGTAATAATTTAAGAAGAGTAAACTTGAGAGAAAATAAACGAAATGTCTTATTAAGTCAAAGTGAAATGCAGTGAAAATGAAAAAACTATTTTTAGTTTTATTTTCTGAAATTTATTTAATATATAATGTAAACGTAGAATTTTCGACCAATTTTCTGTTGAAACCAGCTTGTGAGTGCGGTCATCTTCAGTACTTGACAACGATATCTTAACATCAATTAGGATGATAATAGTAATAATCATAATAATAATCATAATCATAATATAATCTAATCATATAACATATAACATATAACATATCCATACATCATAAGCCATAAACAGTAAAACCATAATTAAATTTTATATATAAGACTCAAGTTTATAAGAACTGCAAGGTGTATGTCATCATTTTAGAAGAGTCAACTTGAGAACATACAAGGAATGTAATGCCTTATTAAATCGAAGCTAAATGCAGTGAGAATGAAAATGTTTATTTTTTAGTTTAATAAGACATTACATTTCTTGTATGTTCTCAAGTTTACTCTTCTAAAATTATGACATATACCTTGCAGTTCTTATAAACTTGAGTCTTATATATAAAATTTAATTATGGTTTTACTGTTAAAGTCTTTTAATTAAAAATAAATGTTCACAGGCATCATAGTCAGACTCTTTTTTCTCGGAAAAAAACGTTCACTTTCAAATCATTAAAAACGGAAGCGTGTATTTTGCCACATAAAACCATGTCTTATTACAGGCATTGTTTGATTTAAAGTGCTGCTTAGGAAACGAAAAATGCAAAAAAAGGCGCCCTTTTCAAACGATAAAATAACAATAATTTATTACTCACAATAACGGACACACAACCATGAATATATATTTACTTTTAAACGTCGTAGATGTGCAACGACCTCTGATTAAAACAATATTTGCTCACTTACTCATACTTTGATGATCTGTTGTAGGGTCTGGTTGTTCGTTTGGATACTCATTCCATCTAAATCCGCACCCATATCCACAAACATACCCATATCTTTTTTAGAACACTAGTTAAGAAATCTTTAGACAGCATCTTAGAAAACCATAGAATTTACGATTTAATGTGACACTATCTCTTTCCAATGGTGAAAATCATAGCTCTCTATTTTGTTCCTATCAAAATTTACTCCAAAAAATACCCACTCGCTTTTGCTTGTGGAATGAGCATTAGAAGATTCGTAAAGGGTATTTGCTGGAGAACTTTATCTTTAGGTTTATAAAGATCAGATCCACTTTTGCGCTAGTTCACCTATCAATCATATAGTCAAGCAGTAAGTATTACGTGAGTTTTTAACATTTGGAGGTACTGCTAACGTTACATGAAGGAATCGTTGTAAGCAATAAAATCATGTAGTATGTTTGGCTTCATCTTGTAACAACTTCATTCTATTCTGTCGCTATATCCACACGAAAAAAAAAAATTAAAACGGAGTCTTTTCGTACTTTGTTGTCAAAAAATAACAGAGACTGTCGAGTGCATGATTTGATGTAAGCAAACAACAAAGCCCACAATGCTTCATTCAACACTTGAATACGAATAGGCATTTTCTTCGTCCTTAAGCATTTCTCTGACAAACAATATGCCGTTCGTTGATTTCACAGGATAACTCTTCTCGCATTAAATGTTTTATGAAGCTAATACAATACTTAAAGCAAATAGATAGGAAAAACGAACACAGTTTTATTTTTAAGAAGTAGAATAAACATTTATGTGCCGATCCAAATATTTTCACTATCAGACCGAAATGCACGATGCTGTTATCTCACTTATGCATATGTTTGTGAAACAACAGCATGAGACTAACGCACCGTCAATTATTGATATAGACAGACTGCTGATATGAGAGAGGCTAAATGAGTTTGCTTGCATCGTTCAAAACAGCCCAAGCTTTAAACTTTTGAGGGCGAGAGGTAGGTGAGAACAACGGGAAAAAGCGAATCCCGATGGATCAAAAAGGATCTAAAAGATCTATCGCGATTGTGGTGGTGGGGGGGGGGGTCAGTTTATATCTATTTCTAATATAATTTATGAGCAATTTATAATTATGATAAGTTAAATTTCTTTTAAAGTTAAATTGTTTGATTTTACAATTTATTAAATAATGGATTAAATCAAATTTTTATAATTACCTGTGATATTTTATATGACAAATATATCCTCTCTTTAACATTATATTTATTTATTTTTGAGCATTATCATCTAGGGATGATGCAGAAAATTTCCCAAGGAGTATATGGAAGTTCTACTGATAACTTTCCGAGAGCTATTTGGAGGTGTCTATGTTAATTAAAGCCCTCGACACATTAGAAGGCCCAGAGTCTTTTTCATCTGTCTTATTGTTCATAAGTTGCAAGTGGGGTGTCTTCTATGATTTTCCTAACAAAAAGTCAAATTTATTGATATTCTCAAAGACAAATCCTAATTTCAACCCTTTTCTTTTATTCAATACAACGTTAGTAAACTAGTTTATTTTAGTTATTTCGCTCTCCTAAGATGGAAAAGAAGCAGATAATGTTGTAATGCAAAAAAAGAAAACAATCATTGGTTGGAACAGTGTTCTTGAAACAGTACACATAAAATACCTTAAAATTTTAGTGTGATTTTATAACAGTACTATACTTTTTAAAGAATACAATATATACTATTGTCATTCCTGTTCTATATGAGTACATCCTCGGACAAATGTCTTTCGCTCTCCTTGCTTCTATACTATCATACTTTGCGTCAGGTGCGGCACGTTATCTTTATTTTGGTTTGAAAAAGTAAAGTAAAGTGCAATGATTATAATTCACTGAAAAAAAGCAAAGCAAATAGTGCTGATGTAGAGGTGAGTGTTGGTATGGACGTCGGTGTATTCCTCTTCAAGTGAAACCCACACTCACACCCTACCTACGCGCATAGGACACATTATTTTACAAAGGATTGCTGAACATATGCTACTGTAATAGGAATTGAAAGAAATGAATGATTCGTTTGGTTTTAAATTAAACACCATATGCTTCTCTGAAAAGGTGTTGGTTGCTACTTTTTCCTTGTAAAGAACACTTATTGATTTGATGCGTGAAGTGAAACAAACACAAGAGGAAAAAAACGAAAAATAAGAAATAGAAGAATTTAAAAAAATAATAATAAACTTTTTCGTCGTTGCGAGCTTCATAATATTATCGAATTTATTTTCTCCAAAAAACCAAAAGAACATTTCATAACTCAAATTACAGTGTTCTGTAAAATTCGACACAAAAGTATTGTTGAAATCATTTTGAAGAGAAATAAATTCAACTTAAAGAAGTTGTCAACTGTTGTTTGCTGCTTATTGTACTACCATACAAAGAGTGCTTTTTTGACAACATAGAAAAGCATTCATGGCCCAAGCTACAGTTATCACTGGCGAGCACAAGAAGAAAACCGATTGGCAACTTTTTACAAACGATGGCAGATTTGATAGTAAATTACCGCCATCTCAGCGGCTTCGTCGACAAAAATGTATCTCTCACACAAGTACAAGTTTCAGCTGACAGTCTTTCGAGTAGCAACAGGAAACGCGACGTTTCAGAACCTGTTATCTTCTCCTATTCTTTGTACTAATGAAAGACTGCAAAACTATTGAGTAACTAGAGAATTAGATTCTGTTTACAAATCATACACATTATAAGACATTAAGGATTAACTTTAAATCGGTTTCTTAAATGTAAAGCTTCTCCCCGGAGCAAACAATAGATCCCAAACCAATCATTGTACGGTCAGAGTAAGACTAATGTTCTTGGAGCATGGAATAGGTTTCAGAGATTGTCGAGACATCAGATGAACCGCACTGCACCTAAATTTCTCGATGTGGGTCAAATATGATAGGCTGTCATCAGTTTAAATGAAGTTGAGACAGGTCTCCAGAACGAGTGATGGCGAGAACACTAATTTTCGAAAATTAAATTTCTCGCGATCGGTAAATGATGGAATCATATGAAAAGCCAACATTGTTCGAAGCATATTTTAGCTCCAATCTTGCCACATCATACATGATTATTAAGAGTTCCTTGTTTGTTTGTTTTTTGAGTAGTCTGACATAAAAAGCTCTCTTAGATGTCCTATAGTGGGCGGAAACATACACAGAACAACGTTGACCTCGAATGGCTTCCTATTTCTGTATAGTTTTGTCAGGCGGCTTCTTCATATTCGATCCGATTGGATGTTGGAAAAGCAGTCTCTAACACACTGGAAAGATTTTGCTAGTAACAGAGAATCCAGTTTGACACTTGAGAGTTCTCGTGTGCGCACCAGAGATCGTACAGAAATTCGGGGATTTCTGCTCGTGTGCCAGAGGTTTCACCGAACCATTAGTCCTTCTTTCAGAGTGCTGTTTTCTGTTTGAGATTTATTCAGTTTTCAACACATTATCCGAAAGAAATATATTCCGGGAAAGCCAAGATAGCGAGTCCTCTGAAGCTTGAGCATGGAATCATCGGATCCTGAAAACTTCCGTCAAATATCACTAGTGTTAATGAAAAAATTATACTGGAAAAAACCATTAAATGGAGCTTCTACGATTGGAGGAGTTGTCATGATGGGAAGAAGCTTCGATAATGTAGAAGTCATAAATTCAGATACAGCCAATGCATAAGAGTGAAATTGATTGACAGGTACACAGCGAGCTCCAATTAGCCGATTACAAGGTTTTCAAGCTTGAATAAAATAGGCTTTACTCGTTCTAATGGTCTTTCAAAGAATGCTGTGCAATATAAAGAACATAGACAGGTTTCTAAGAAAAAGCGTGCCCTATTCAAGAAGTAAAAGAAATCATTGGCATTGAAGTTCCTGGAACGTGATAACAATTGGGCTAAGAAATGATTTATTCATGTATGCATGGTAGCTTAAAGACTATTAGATTATCTGGAGAGCGTTGGAATTGTTTTTGTTAGAACAAATGCCTTCTTTTTAAAAACAAAATCATAGAACGTTGAGAAGTAAGGAGAGCAGGATTTCAGTGTATGATACATGATGTCGTAGTTTGCCATAGCAGTTCCGAATATATCAGTTGTGTTACTTTTGGATCAAACTTTGCATAAAACTTCACGAACTAAGTAGCGATTGTCGAAAATATTAAACAGTTACTATTTTTGAGAAAAGTATAATTCTATCTGTACAAGTTGTGTGTAGATGCTATTGTCGTTTCCCTGCAACATACCCACACATTCATCCGCTAAGTGAACTGATACTGGCTGAATGTTAATTTTAAACATTCAAATAATAGATACGTACACTTATTACTTGTATGTAGGGCTAAGAAAAAGTATTACTCGCTGATGAAAATTATCGAAAAGTCGATCAGTTGAGTTGATAAGTTTACTATAGGTAGGATTTAGTGCACTCTGATTTCAAGCACCATTACACTCTCGATCGCAATAGATTTGCTGAATTTATCAGCATCATACTGTCAAGGCCTTGTGAGCAACATAATGGATCAGGCAGACTGAGTAACCTTGCTTTGTGTATTTTAATTTTCATTTACTTAGCACTTTTTATTACAAAAACAAATTACTAGGAGATGCGACATAAACAGTTCTACAATTGACAAGAAACAATTTCTTTTATATAAGTATTTTATGCTTTCAAAATACACAAAGTTTTAAGTGACGAAATTTCGACGCTGCGAAGAACATCATTTAACAGTACGTAACGAATTCCTTTTCTTATTCCATCAGGTCTATTTTACATGTACCTGTTTCTGTATATAAATTCTGGTATGGCATAGGCATACGTTGAGTAACTACGCTGTGTACTTGTTTGGCAATATGCATTGATGTCTTGCCATTATCAATAGTTTACATAACTACTTTTCGAAGATCTTCCAATTTTATTTCTTTTTCTTTATTTGGAAAATTGAAGGACTCTTACAAACTGAGATACTTATTACTGATGGCCGAGTTCTTGCAAACTCCTATCTGTGAGCCATTATTACCAAGATGCGGTTGATGAAGTTGGTCCTACGATTACTTTGTCTTCTTTTGTCCGAATAGAAGAGAGTCCAGAAGCTTTTTAAAGGTTCATTTCAACTATTGTCAAGTACTAAATATTTGGGTGGTGATCTTTTCTCTGACATTTCATAAAATTATAATATGAAACTAAAGAGAGTATGATTATGAGAAGTCACGATCATTTACTAGACATGCTTAGAAAAGAAGAACTACCGAAGATGGCTGTAACGCAACCAAGATTCGAGATTCGACCATTTTTTGTGAATTTAGGAAAACAGCGACGTGACCAAGTTTTAGTACATTTGGTGACGAAAACATAAAATTCATTTGAACACCTTTGAAGATAAACGAAAATTCTCCAAGATTGCAAGACACCCACCGGAGTTCTTAGCGTTCATGAGGTCCCAAAAAATGCTTGAAAAAAAAGGTCTATTCACCTCATAAAAAAATGCTTTAATTTTACTGGAAAACTACCAGATTATGTTAGTTCTAATTTAACGTATGTTCCGACAGGTTTTAAGTTGTTCATACTGCCTATGTCACAATCTACAAAGTCGAAACCTGAAAAACCACAGCCACATGTAGAACACGTAGAAAATGTTGTCGTTGTCTGGTTGGATCACTCAATGGGCAAGGTTAAGGATAAACAAAAGTCAAAAAGTCATTTGCAACAAGTTGTGAATTCAGTCAAAATATTTATGGATCCAGAAGAATGTCGTGCTTTTATGTCAACTATCAAAGACGAAAAGATTTTTGTTATTATCTCAGGAATAGATGAAGAAAAATTTGTTTCAAGTATACACGACGCGAAGCAGCTGAAGTCAATATATATTTTTTCTCCAGATAAGGCGACTGACAAAACTTGGATTAGTCAATATCCAGAAATTCGCGGTATTTACACTATCATACTGTCGGTGTGTGAACAACTGGATACAGACGTGAAAAAGATCGATCGTACTCTTTTCGGGTTTGAAGTGATGGAACGATTATTGTCAAACACTATGTCTAAGACAAACCAAAAGGAAGCATTGCTTATGTACGATCAGTTGTTTCGAGATATTGTCTTGGCAGTACAGGATGAGAACATGCAAGATATGTATGAATTTTGTGAAAAGCAATACCAAGCAAATCCTCCAGAACAACCATTTCTCAAAACACTCAAACAAAAGTACTCTTCCCATTCCCCGTCTGGTGGTACAGCCAGGAGTCATTTCTTTATCGTATGTTGAATAAAGCTCTTCGCACTCATCAGTACGATATACTTTATCTTCTGCGAGTATTTATTCGTCATCTCCATGAACAAATCGCTGCACAACACAAAAAGGAGAGTATTGATCAAAAGAAACTCTTTCGCGGACAAGGAATGGACAAAGCAGATTTTGATCGAATTCGTATGAATAAAAATGGACTTTTATCTATCTCGAATTTTCTTTCTACCAGCGCTGAGCGTGAAGTAGGCCTTCACTTTGCTCGTGAAGCTCTTCATGATAGAAAGAAAGTGAGCGTCCTAATGGAAATTACAGTCGATAAGAATACGATAGTTCCTGTGGCCAACATAGCTGATCTTAGTGCATATAAGACGGAACAAGAGTGGCTCTTTTCCATGGGATCGGTATTTCGTATTGGTTCAGTAGAATGCTTACCAGATGGAATATGGGTAATTTCTTTGACATTAACAGACGATCAGGACGAGCAACTCAGTGCTTTGAGAGAACATTTCAAAAAGTCTATGACAGACAGAAATACTTGCCTAAATTTTGCTAAACTAATGCATCAATTAGCAGCATGGAGAAAATCTGAATATTTCTATCTGATGGCGCTCGAAACTGAGACTCAATGGCAACGTCGGTCAGTCTTATTCAACAATCTTGCAATGGTTAAAGGAGAATTGGGACAGTATGGCGAAGCGCTAGCTTATTACCACAAGTCACTTGAACTTAAGGAAGCAGAAGAATCTGATAGTGCAACAGACAAAGCGACAACATACAACAATATTGCAGCTCTTTATTACAAGGAGAAGAAAATGGATCGAGCCATTGAATATTTTCAGAAAGCGATCAAAGCCTCCAATGCTCAAGGAAATAATGATGAAGAGTTAGTGGCCACATTGCATGCCAATATAGCAACGATTCTCGATGATCAAGGCAAATATGAGGAAGCTCTAGAAAAATGCGAAGAATCACTCAAGATTCGCTTAAATTTTTTTTCCAGCGATTCATCTATCTTTAGCAAGTACCTACAGTACTATTGCTAATACAATGCATCATATGAGATCCCATGCGAAAGCTATTGAATATGCTCAAAAGGCACTCGATATTGATCGACAGGCCCTACCACCAGACCACCCTCAGACTTTGCTTCACGTGTACAACCTTGACGTATTCAAGCAACAGCAGTCTGACTAATTGAGGAGAATCAGTGGAAACAGAAAGAAGTGAAGTTTTATCTTTGTTTACTCGGTTTTGTTGTATGCATACGTCAGAAGGATTGCTTCTTTTCCGACTACAACGAACGTATATGGGTGTGGGTGTTGTGGTTAGACTTATTTTCGCACTAGCCACACTCACACTCATAGCGATTCCCATTACTATGAGTTTTGTCAATGTTTTTTATTGATTAGCATTTCTTTTCTTTGAAAAAATGTTTACAAAGCTAAAATATCCAAGTGTTTTGTTTCTTAGTGATTGTTTAGTTCGTTATTTCAAATCATTTCTCTTAGAAGAAAAGACACTTTCCGTTATAAATCAATAAGGGTGTGCGTATGGGTGTGGATGAAGAAGGTATCAAGACCCACACCCACACCCACACCTCACTTATTCTTGTTTTTATTGCCTTTAAGGCTCCATGAAAAATAAAAACAGTTTTTATTACGTACACTGATGTTATGCAAGGATTTAGAAGAGGTGTAGAGGGAAGATTGCGAAATCAATTCCGCTAAAATCATTCATGATATTAACAGCGAACTTTCATTTTCAAATAGCGATATGTTATTAGGATGGTGAGCAAGCATTCTTTCCTACTGCCAGCATTTGCCTTATTGACTAAGTCGTGAGGGGGCGTGGGTGTGGGTGTGGGTTTGTGGATTCAGTGATGAGCCAGGACTAAACCCACATTTATCTCCATCTCACACCTACATAATCCACAACCACTCACACCGTAAACAAAATGATTAGTCATTGACGAGTTGTACAAAATTTCATCCGCTTTAGTTTTCAAATAAGTCGATTAGTTTAGAAATAGAATAGGGATTGTAAGTTCTTGAATTTTTAAGTCAATATCTGCTACCTTCTATATTCATTAACAAGTGAAAGATCAATGTTTTAGCTCTTCTCAGAAAAAAAAACAGTGCACAGTTTGTTTTGTTATTCACTATTCCATCTAGGATGTTATCGCTACACAAGAACGTAAACACGAGTTTGACCAAGAATAAAATCTCTGAACCTGCAATTCCCTAATCAGCCATGGCTAAGACTTCGTTTTTATTCAACTATATTTATTCATTTCTAATTCATCTGTTTCGTTCAGAAAAATTTATTAAACCTTTGCGAAGTGAAATAAAGAAGACTTTGCCATTTGATAGAACGTTTTGATCGTTGAAGGAAACTTCTGTTTTTGGTTTATTATCTTACATGATTTGCATGTCGAATAAAACATGGTGAAAAAATAATTGTTTTTGAATACTGTTGTTTAAAAAAAATGGTTTATTGGACGTAATGCTTTCAACTAGTTGTATTATTATATTTTTTCTCGCAAAACTCGTTTTTTTTCTTCCACTTCTATGATACGAATTATTCATGAAAATGAAAGTTGCAACATAGTATTTTTCTGTTGACTTTTATCACTCATTCTTTCATACCTTTGGTTTCTGTTTTCGAATTCAAAGCACATAAACACTTGTTTTCTTCATAACGTTCTGAAGTGATAAAATGAAGTGAAGACAGGTAAAGAAATCAAATTTGCAAGAATATATTCTTATTGTAAAAAGAATTAAATTATCGAAATTTCGAGCTTTTCCGATATTCTTGAACAAAAAAAAATTCAGTAAACTTGAATGAATTATTCTTTCTTTTTTTCATATATAATGGTGGAAAAGGGAATACTGAGGTGTTTTATAAATACAACGCTAAAAGTTTGTTGATAAGACAAAAGGAAAAACTCCTTGACGATAAATAAAATCTTGTTTTTCTTTTATCAATGATAAAAGGTTCGATTAAAATTATTTTTTTTCTATAATTATACTCAACTTAGGAGATTTTTCAGCGTAAAATGCGTCTAAAAACTCTCGATCTATCGATTGTTATGCTAATTTTTTTGCTAAAATATCTAATATTTATCGAAGTATTGGTTTGTCCTATTATGATGGATAAGAAAAATGTCTACAAGTTATAATACCGACTGATTCAAATAGGGTGTGGGTGTGGATGGATGTGAGTAAGGGTAATAGCTACTCCGACAACCACAGCAATAGCCACACTCACACCCTGAATTAGTATTTCTACTACATTATGGGGCGAAATTAGAGGTTACAACATTTAGACACTAAAATTGGTCAATGTAAAAGTAAGAGAAAAGAAAACAGTGGTTATATTCACTAACTAGCAACATACAGCCAAAACAATTTACATGTGTACGCTGCAAAGAAAAACAAACATAAATATGAATACCTTTCAACTTGATTTTTAGGTGAGAAGGAATGAGAGCAAAAATGTTCCCTTCGTCGTCACCTTCACGAATATTTACACCCCAAATTTCTGACAACGTGGGATCGATCAGAGTGTCATATTTTCATATTTTTCCATAGTCAACATAATTATGAATTTATGTCACAACATATTCGGTTCATATAAGACGACCTCATGCATTTCCAATGGACATTTTCTAATAGTCGGATGCAATAGGTGCTCATAGTCATGCAAATAATACGGTGTGTGAACACTTCCAATCAATATTTGAAGCGTATGTTTTCATTCGAGCATAATTGCATGCTTATTTGTATATTTAATAAAGTAAATGCGTCAAGGCAACGACATATAGCTTCGATGATACAATTCGAGAGGAAGCCTTTTTCTGCCATCGAAGTTAATCTTCAATATATGTTATTTTTATTGTGAACCATGCTGTTTGTATCGTAGCCTAAAAGCTAAAGAATCTATACAATACTTCATTTTTTTTAAATCTATATTTATTTAGTCGTAATGGTATCATAGAAAAAGTGTCAGTGTCATCGTTAACGAAAAAAAAGCTTTTTTTCTCTTTGCTGTTGCATGACTAAGCGAAGAGATAAGACGAAAAAAAAGAAAAAGCTATTTAAAAATATTATTAACAAAAAATTATCTTACACATATGATAGTTCTCTTCGGTACTGTACTGCAACTGTGCATATTTGTGTCAGGATAGTTGCAATTTATCGAAAGGGGTGTGGATCTGAGTCTATTTTCTTTCTTTCTCGCACACGCAGCTTCTACATACAAGCAGTTAACTTTTCTTTCTGACTTTTCTTGCAGAAAGTATGTAAAGTATATTTAAATATATAAATAGCTATCATCAGATACGATTTATATAATTGAATCCGATAAAAATACACGTTTATAACAAACAAATTTAGATAGTTTTTGAAAATTTTCAGTCGTAATTTTGATGACAAAATTAACTTTTGCACCATAAAAACTGAGCAATATCCATGCAAAAAGAGGAAATCGACCATTCTATTTACATGACAAAACAGAAGACACAAAACTTTTATCGAAGATTATTCATGACTCTAAAGATCATACACTACTATTAATAATGCTTTGTGTGTTATCAATTGCAATCTTTCGTTTCTTACAACACGTGGCAAACACCAGAAAAAAAAATTACGAAACAGTATGTCTGTTCTCACACTTGCAACATTTATTCTAGTAGCAATTACTAAAGCTACTCATGGTTCATGCACATATAATGGCGAGCCTGGTATAGATCGTTGTTTACTTTAAGATATAAAAATACTTCTGTTCATTTAGGAATTTCTTGCGGGTCCATCTATTCGTTTACATGGTGTTGTCCAAGTAAGTTCGAAATTAATTATATTTCAATCTATCTATGTTAATTCGAAAATTTTGATTTAAAAGAAGGGGATACTTGTGGTAACTCATTTGGGACGTGTGTGAGTCGTCAGCTTTCGGTATGGATGATTACCCTTATAGTTACCTTTGGTTTTATATTGCTCTGTGTTTGTTGTCGCATTTGTATTGCTATGAACACCAAGAATTCACGTCAAGTATCTGATATGTCAAGGGGTATTCCGCCTTTTACAATTACTCAGTCTCGAACATCGTTTCGTGGTCAATCACCACCACCACCATTTATGGAAGATTTGCCACCCAGCTATGAGATGGCAGTAGTTAATAGTTTACAAAAGACTAACATACAACCAACTGACGCGTCACATGAATCAAATAATTAATGTCTTTAACATGAAAATAATCGTACTGTTGTGAAAAAATTGTTTTTTTTTTAATTTCTTGTAAAAAGACAAGCATACATGGCGTGTTGTAAATAATTTTTGATTGTGGCACATTGAGAGAAAAAGAGAAGATGTAAAATTGTGAACAGTTCGTAAACAGTAACACCAATTAATAGTATTCGTGCATATCGATGTAAGTTAACGTTGATAAAAATTGTCTGGACGTCATTCTCTGACGATAATCTTTTAGTTCTTCTCTTCTACCTACTATATCATGTATTAATTTTTTTAGATTTGATAACTGACAAAAAAAAAGAAAAATTACTTTAAGTAGAAAATGAAGTCATCATTTCATGGTGTACGTGCGTATGAGTTTTCTCTTCACCTACGCTCGCCCCCCCCCCCCCACATCCAACACTACTTTTAGTTTGTTGCCCAACACAGTTATGCTAGTTAAAAAATGATCTGCTATTCTGCAAGCTTGTTAAAATCTGAACAACTTTTACATTGAAAGTTTATTTGTATGTTGCTCCATTTCGTTATTAATTATTAAATTCTCAGCTCCGCTAAGCAAATTTCATTTTTGAAATTCCCTACGGGCCAGTATTCTCCAAAAACGCTCAGCTCCAACCAAAGTAAGTTCGATGAAATGTTTATTGATGGTAGAGCTAAGGGATTTCTATCTATAATAAAAGTTTCAAGAAATTTGCTCTTACCATTGACGAGAAATATATGTTACAATGTAAAAAAAAAATGAAATTCTTTAACGCTTGGTCACATCATCATATAGTTTATGACCAAGGGCTCACATCAAGATTTATCCTTGCTTCCGGTTGAAAGCAACTATTTAATAGCAATTAAACATCCTTCAATAGTCTCAATCAATATCTTCTATCTAAAATCAAAGTCTTTTAATGCAATTCCCTGCGGAGTCAAAAGAAGAAGAATGACAATGATGAAGTTGCTTTCATCATTAAAGAATCTGGGTCACATCCGTTACAATTTTTGACTAGAATGACGCAGCACGATGTCGACATGCTTGTTACAATAGATAGGAAATAATGAAGGATGATTCATTTGTCTTGAGGTTCACTTCACCAATTATATCTGAAGTTTGTACTTGATTCTCGTCACGAATAATGCTAACAAGTTTCTAACATTTTATATCCTTTATTTGAGATGGAAAGTAACGTATCGGTTACGTTTTATATCGGGGAAGTTTCGTTGCCTCGTCTATTTGGCTTTTGGTTACTACTGCTTTTGGATATTCCAGCTATTGCATGCACTCTGTTCATTCTCTGCTGTTTATTGCTGCGCCGACCTTCTCGATATGTATTGAGCAATCATACAATCATTGTGTTACTCATTGCTGTATTACCTTGTCAATTAATCGATGTGACATGGTACCTTGATTTCATTCGACTTGGAAAAGTATGGCCACAGGCACCGACACGATGTTTGTTCTCGTGGTTGGTCGATATTGGTTTTTATAGTTCAAGCACTGTAATTCTCACATGGACTTCAATGGAACGACATATTCTCATTTTTCACGCCTGTTGGTTGTCTACTCGAAAGAAACGTTTACTTGTTCACTATGTCCTGTTGACCATACTTATTCTGTATTTAACCATCTATTATATTGTGATGATTATCTATCCTTCTTGCTCAAATTCATTTGACTATGGGTTCGTTGATAAATGATGTCTACTAACGAGTAATGGATGTGAATCTAGCGGATGTCCACTGTATGCAATCGTTACCATAGTACACTAACGATGGAAGATATAGAGAAAATAATTATATACGACAAAATGTCTCTACATAATTAATCATAATTCACGTTTTGATAACATGTATTATATGTACGGAATAGACAGACTTTATTGAAAGGAAAACAATCTTAAATATCTATAGAAAACGAGCACTTCTGTTGAAAGAAATGTGTTCATAGACCACACTCGTTTTCGAGGACAAGTAGGTTGGTTGTACAAAGGTGAAATATCCTAACAGCTGCACATAGATTGAATGAATTAATTTGATTTTGTTGAATATTCAATATAAAATAAAAGAATTTCCTTTCGACATTTCTTGCATGATCAGCCTTTCCTTCTGGCTTCTTACTGCTAAGAATCCTGTAAAGTCTTTGCTATTCAAGCCAAGTTACCGAATATCTGCATAAACCTTTAAATAAGCGATTACTGAAGCCAAGAAAATGTGAACTAGTCAAGTTAGATAGAAGATTTTTTCGGATCGATTAAACTATGTGTTCAGGCACAAAAAAGGTTAGCAGTTCCTGATTTCAACATGTGAGCAGATTAAAATTGGATATCTATTTATTCTTCAACTAAAATTATCTCAAGCGGGTGTGAGTGTGAAGAGAACATCCCACCCATATCCATATCCTACTTGCATGTAAGATTCTTTTTTTTCTCAGATCTCTCGTGTATGCATTTGCCATTTTTATGCATGAATGTATGCTTTTCTTTTGAATGTGCGCAATCGCCTAGGGAGGTAACTCAATTCTAGAAATAAGTGCTGGTAGTTCTTTATGAATTATCAATACACACTACCTGTGTGTGGTGCAATGCCGTGTTATCTTCTTGATCCAGTGATTGACATGTGGGATATGATGGTGCATGGCTGTGCATCTAGTATGATCATTGTCATCTTCAGTATTGGCCTACTGATTCGTATTATCGTACACCGATGGCAATTTCGTCGGAACATTCATTGGTGTAAACATCGTAAGATGGCAATTCAGATGTTGTCAATCACGACTCTCTATCTTCTATTCAATATGCCTATGTTTATCATAACTATTGCTCGCGTTTGTGGTTTATCGGATGGTGTTAGTGCTGTACCACAACAAATTGCACTCTTTCTTACTTATTTCGTTCCATTACTGTTGCCTTTGGTGTGTTTTTCCACTTTACCCGAATTAAAACGAGAAATTAAGACAATTCTTGGATTCTGCCATGCACATCGTGCAATTGTTGGGCCTGATATTTGAAGAACATCGTGATTGTTACTGAAAGAAATGCAGTCGAACTATTTTCAATAAGTTCTTCTTCATTGATTTGCCTGCGAACAGAATACACATGATTTCATCAAAATATAATCTATTGATCATAATTCAAAAACTGAATTTTTCTCAATAAACACCATCCTTTCTAGGCTACAAACCCAGTCATCCCTCTAGGACCGTCATATAATACCATTTTTTTACATATTAGTCAATAGAAATTAATATTTTTCCTTCCGTTATCCACATATAGGAGCGTTATTTGAAGTTTTTCACACAAACACTAACCAAACTAAATGTCTATGACAATCGTATCGGATACGAAACTTCAATATCATTTGGAGGAACTGATCAAACGGAATGAACAATGCGCCGAATCATGAACATTTCTTAATAAAGATGGCCTAGTGAACAACTGAATGGGCGTTTGCTGAATGTGTTTTGATGTAGGTGGACTATTGTTGACTTTTACTGTCGAAATGTTATCCATTGTGTGTTAAGCTATACTTCATGTGTTGTATGTTTTGCTTAGCAAAATGATGACATGAACATCAAATTCAGCTTCCGATGGATATAACTGCATTTAGAATGATTGACAAGTTATTGGCTTCCTTCTGTTCAGATTACGTGAAGTTTTCTGAATAAGAAATGTTTCTCTAAGCAGTGAAAGATGTTCGTTGCTAATAGAATTTAATCTTGCTATGAGGCTTTGTAAAATACGAGAGATAATTGAAAATTAGTGATTGATTCATTTTAAAATTAAATAGAAGCAAGTCAACAAACAGAGAGAGAAATCTGTACAACATTATGTGAGGCTACAAAAAATCCACAAGCACAGTTGAGGAAGTTTTTTTTGTATAAACTCAAACTCCCTATATCACCAGTTAACAAAAGTAATAAATATCGAATTTCACTAGGAATTCTGAAAGTTGTATTGAGTTTTCCAAAATTAGATAAATCGACTTCGTTGCCGAAGATGGCAGAAATTTTGGGTACGAGTTGAAGTTCTACCTATCGCATAAGTCATGGGATAATTCGTCGCATCTTTATCACAATATTTTCAAAAACTTTTCGATTGCACTAGTTATTGATACGGATGGTAAAACTCGCAGTTTTGCTTGAGAGATTCGAAGAATAATTCTGATTTATGTTGCCAGAAAAGTATAAAAAAAATGAAACTGTTAAAATTTTGAAAAGCAAGAAGGGGAAACCCCGTCATTGATCTTAACAAGTGTGTATCGCTTCTTTATTCACTTATTGCATCGTGTCTTTTTTGATTTCTCTCCCCAATCATAAAAACCTTTTTTCCTTACGAGTCTCGATTCAGTTAGTTTTGTTTCCCTACGGTCTCAATTGATGCATAAGTTCTACTTGTTCTGTGCTTCGCTGCGTGGTTTTTGCTTGGCTTTTACTCCGATTAGTTTCTTTATATTGGAATGTAAAGCACAACATTGAATACTTGGTGTAGCTGCGTCATTCTTTCGCTTCCGTTTTTGTTATCCTCAAGTTTATTGCAGAACCCGAAACCAGATTAAACCATCGATCAATTCGATTCCGAAATCCGTAACGTTTTTGCGTTGGGTCACTCCTACAAAATGTGTCCAAGAACTTCCACGAGTTATCTACCGCTCGGTCGTCTCATGCTTATATCGTATGCCATACAAATAATAACAGCGTAACTTTATTTGAGTCATATGTCGTTGAGATTTCATTATATACAATCGAGTTTAGTCTTCAAAAAAATTTTCCGTTCGAGTTTCTACCGAATTGTCTGTAAAGCTTGTTTACAATACGTGAGTGTGAAGGAATAGACCTGCGTCTCCAACATGTCCGAATGTGTTTGAAGATCTTGCTTCCACATATACACACTCTGGAGAACTCTTTTCTGAGTCTTTCGAAACCGTGGTTGGCTCAGTGTGTGAAAGATAGGCAATGGAAATCTTAACATTCCATTAAAACATGAAAAAAGGTCTTTTTCTGAATTTTTAACATCTTACCTCACAAATTATAGGATCATGATCTTCGGAATTTTGTCACAAGTACGCCAAAAACCTAATTTGTCTAAACATAGAAAGATAAACAAAGAAGCATGGGGATAATATATTGGATTAAGCTTGATAATAAGTGACCGACTCATTTGCTGTACTCTGAAATGAAGTAGAAAATATGCTACTTTTCCATTTTGATAAACTAGTTAATAGAGAATATTTTTAGAGAACAAAATTGATTGTGATTTTTTCAAAAGATCAAATAAATAAGATTTGAAAAGAATGCACAATAACACTGAACATGACGACTGCTAATATCTTCTACCAAATACATGTTACCATATACGTTGAAACCTAATGAAAACAATGTATCGGTGAATAGAGATAACCAGAGTTGCAAACAATGTTTTTGCACTATTAGTCATTTCAGTAGAATGAATGATATATGACCTTTCATTTGATATTTCCAGCATTTCAGTATACTTTTGACAAAATTGAAAAATGTACAAGTCATTCCCTCAATTATCTATCAGGTAAAAAAACAGATTATATAAAAGTCAGAAAAAACTTGATCATAATCAAAAAATAATCGAAAGTATCGACATTTCTTCAATTATTCTGATTATTTTTCATTAAAACTGATGTAACCTTCTGCAAAAAATATCATTTTCAATCAATTTTGTAATGATTATTAAATCGATTTTTTCACATTGCGTGTTTTTCGTGGGCTGTATGAGTAATAAAAGGAAGAAGTAAAAAGTTAGAGTACTGTACAAATAACTTTATATACTGATGTCATGTAATAATAAAGTCAGGTGAGTTGGTGGATGTCAATTAGGAAACCTATTTTTAAGTTGAAAATATTTCTTTTATTTATTAAGAATAGAATAAAACATTAGAAGCTTACATCTTTAGTCAACATTTGACAACATGAAAAGAAGAACATCTATTATGTATCCTCCAACCAAGAGGCAAGACAACTTCCTTTTGTGGGCAGTGATTTTGCTCCCAATCTTCTCATTAATTGCTTATATCTTTGATGCATTTTACTGTTACCATACGTTGTACAAGTCTGAGCCGTCAATCTATGAAGGTCTTCTCTCAACAATTCTCATAGTATTTTGCTATCTACAATACCGTGCTCCGATTGATTCACACTGTTTATTATTCTTCTACCACCTACTTTTATGGATACTAGTTGAAACTGGTAATATCGGCTATATTCTCTCATATATTTATAAGAAGGACACATTTTTTATCGCTATATTTTCCGGATGGATAGTTCTCGATGTAGTTTTCACTGTGGCGCTTATTTACTGTCGTGTGTATCGGCAACTCCATCACCATATTGAAGTAGAAAACAAACACATTTTTCATTTCATATCTCGACTGGAAATTATTCTTGCCATATTTGTTCCTATCTTTATTAATTAAGAATTTACGACAATAACTCGAGACAATATTGCTTTTTTTCTCTTATTCGACTTTTTTCAGAGACATACGAACATTTTCTTAGTGGCTGGATCAAATCGTTTTTGTATTTATTTATAATCGCCGTAACTGTATCTGTGACATGCGAATGGCTCTATTTTCATTTCGCAGAGCACATATTTGAGTATATTTCCGCTCTTTCCGAACTCGTAGCTGCGTGTCTTTGTGATACTTTAATTATCATGCACTTTTTTACATGCCACTTCAACTATCATAAAGAATCTGACGGCGACAAGAGAGCATCTATTCCTGCTATCACTAAATGAAAACGGTCACACCGAGACAATTTGACAGATTATGTTAATATCATCCAACTTGTTTGATGACTTGTTCGTAGTAAACTTGAATTCAATGTCTTACGCATAAAAATTAAAAAACTGTAAAGACTGATCGATTTTTCTTCATTAGTCATACGACTTAATTAATACACTTGTTCATTGTTGAATTTAAATAAAGCTATTGAAATGAGAATGTTGATGTAAGTTGCTATGGAATATTAGTTTGAGGGACTCTTATATTCATAATAATTTTCATCTGAATCTTCTTGATTTTCACTTGTTTGATGTTGAATAGTGTTTCTTTTTTTAACTCTTGTATGAAGATTCTTCAAAACAATCTTTATTTGGTATAAATACATAATACTATGAATTTGTTATCACATCAACTTTTTTAATTCTCGATGGTGTTTCAATTATTTTTTTCGGTTGATAAACGATTCGTTGATAACTAAGAATAATTTTACATAGTTGTTTCTTTAGTTACATAATGCTTTCGATTTAATGCTTCGTTTTGTTTTCAACCACATGAATTTCCCGCACTGGTTTTTATCTAAAACAATACCAAGTGATGTTATGAACAATGTTGATGCTGATGAAGCATTTGGATCGATATCGGTTGCTGAACAATATGTACATGGATTTATTTCACATCTCATTTCAATTACTTTCCAATCTTTTAAATTGACCGAGAACGCAATTGTGAATTCTATAATTCCATAGCGAGCTCGAGTCCTGCACATAAAGATTATAGACTTTGTTTTCATTGGGAAATATTCATTATCTATATCGAATATTTCTAATGATAATTCATTTATTTGCTACAATGAAACTTATTTAGGTGCTTTAACAGAAATTTCTCTAAAGCCAGCTACTACAGGTTGTGGTGTTGTTGAATATGGTCCTAATCTAATGGTAACCGGTTGAGATGTAACCGCTATTATACCTGGCACTGACTGTGGTGCAATCTGACGAAAAACTTGGTTCATGTTTTTTTTCTTTTTATGACATATCTTTTGATTTGATATTTTCAGTTGAAAAAAAAGTTGTTTCATTCATCTTATCAATAACCGATGCGTCTGTCCCTATCGCTACCCATATTTAATTCGCTTCGACGAAGAAACACAAAGAAAAGCACCACTAACAAGGTGATGCGTATAGAAATCATGGATATCATGACACTCTGTAGGCAAAGAACAAGCTGTTGTTCATTCTATGTTTCACGTATTTTAGATGAAATATTGGATACATTATGAGATTTCTATATATTTATAAAAAAAAAAGGCCAGAAGTGCTATATAAATATACTCGAAACAGCATAATGATAGAAGCTTCTACTATTCAGTTTGACTTTTAAAATTTCAATTTTTTGGATCAATAAATTATGGCGTAAGACATATTGGAGCTCATTCATGATTCAATTGTATAGATCACTGCTCCATTTGCGAATGAAAGTGTTAAACATTACGTCGTTAGACATCCTACTTTTAAAATAAACTCTGTGAATTAAGAACTGAAATAATCTGCATTTGCATGCTACATTCAAAATTGAATGTAGATTATTTTTGTTCTGTAGTACAATCAATTGACTTTATCAACTCGATAGTTTCAATTGAAACTGCAAAATGTGGTTGATATGAGAGATAATGTATTATTTCATTCAATAACATGCACAAACGATATTTTACTGTAGTCGATTACGATCGATAAAAGTCGTTCTTTTTGCTATCAAAATGTTCGCTTAATTGGAACAATGTGATACCATTATGTAATGAGAAAGTGTAAGAAACAATGCTTGAATTATTTTAAGTTATATTGATGATTTTCATAAAATAATCAATTTAAGCATAAAATGGGACTATTGTCAATAACGATAGTATCAACCTTGAAAAATGACACCGATTTCTTATCTGTTTTGTTTTTTTTTCTACGCGCTTGTGCGGCAGATGTGAGATGTTCCCAAGTTTTGTTTTCATATTATCTTTTGAATTCCGAGCATGAATTTGTTGTGTGATGAAAATATTTATATTTGCACTACATTACAACATATGACCTTGAGTATGTCCCTAAAATGAAAAAATCCAATCGCGGAAGAAAAAGAGAGCAATTGATTGAAGTTGGCCATTACTCATTAGTAACTTTTAAAGTTTATAGCATTGTGTATTCAGTTCAAGCTCTCCTATTAAGGTAACAAAAACGATTTCCAATTCCTCTCAAATATTAATTCGTCTCTTATCTTTTTTTACGATCTTGCATATATTTTATTTTATGATATAATGACAAATTACAGAAGTAAGAGTACATATCATCGGCACTTTCGATGCTTACCATACTATTTTATTATTCAAGTTATTTCCGTCCATTTCTTATAGCATATGAGCTCATATAAGATCGAGAGAGTCTTGACCATAAGACAGATGAATAAAAAGAAACAATACACGATTTTTATATTATTAAGAAGAAACAAACGAATTGCGAAAAAAGCAAACATGAAATGGTTGAGTTTCAAAATTTGATCACAACCATCGGCATATAATAATATTTTCTTGTTAACTCGGTCGGTTCCATAAAGTTTTCTACAAGAAATAGCTGGAAAACTTGCATAACGTGAATGCTATATTCTAGACCAAAAACTCATCGTACTTCGTCCATCGGTTCTTCATACCGAAGATGTACTCTGAATGTTGATGATGAATTCAAACCAATTTTGTACTCTGTGTGATAGGAAATAATTTCAATTTACCATGAAAATTCGGTTACTTTCTTGCCAGAATACTGCGTTCACATTCAATCGATTTTCACTTGCTTACCATCGTATATGATGTTTTTTTTGCATCTTTTGGACCAGTTCGAACGAAATCCACGACCCGGAAAGGTTTTTTAATTACTGAAAATAAGCGTAATACATCTTGATTCAGTAGGAAAAAACAAAGAAGCCATCAACGAGTACGCTAAAATTTTATCATATCTTGATCGAAGACAAATGTAAAAAAAACAGTAAAAACTTTCGAAAATGAGATCTGGTCAGAAATTGTAGTGTGCGGCGCCTGTTCTATCGATTTCGTGCATTTTTCAAAGAGATTCTATGCCAATTTTTTATCATTACCTAGATATCTTTTCTGTTAGGAGCTTGATAGCCCATCTTAATGAAATATCGAATATTTGTACTCATTAATTTGACGTTGAAAATATCGTACAGTTTACTTATCCAAGTAAAATAATCTCCTCAAATAGAATCGCATAAATGAACACATAAATTAGGAGACAGTTTGTTATTGTTATAGGTTCTTCTTTTTCTTCATTTCTTTATGTTCTAGCTAAAGAAATGTTTCATGGGCCTATACCCGCGGAAGGATATTATTCATATTTGACATGGAATGATATCGATAAAATGCCTAACAAGACCAATGTCATACTCATTCAACCAATAGGTGCTATTGAACAACATGGTGCTCATTTACCTTTGATAACCGATGATGCCATTGGTCTGCCAGTCATCGGGAAAACACTCGAACAGTTTTCATCACAAGACAATCCTGCTGTTTATGTTCTTCCACCACAACATTCAGGTCGTTCAACTGAACACATATCGTTCCCGGGTACAATCAGCTTGAGTGCTACAACATTGACAAGTTTGCTCATGGATATTGGTGAGAGTGTCTATCGAAGTGGCTTTCGAAAGCTTGTATTTTTTAATTCACATGGTGGTCAACCACAAGTAATGGAAATTGTGGCACGTGATCTACGACAACGATACTCAGATTTTATTCTCTTTCCCATTTTTATATGGCACTTACCCAATGTCGGTCAAACGTTGGTCACACCACATGAATTCAAATGTGGTATACATGCTGGTGACATAGAGACAAGTTTAATGCTAACCTTTCTGAAGAAATATGTCAAAATGGATCTAGCAAAAAAAGAGTATCCATCAACGGTCATGTCTGAACACGATTTGTTAGGTATTGAAGGTGGTCTGGCCTATGCATGGGTAACCAAAGATCTAAGTCAATCTGGTGTGATTGGAGACCCTACTGGAGCGACACAAGATAAAGGTAAACGAATTCTTGCTTCACTTGTTGCAAGTTTTAAAAAACTTCTTGAAGAAATTTATGAATTTCATTTTTAGATTGAAAAATAAAAGTAAAATGTAGAAGATAAAAAAAACATCTTTTGTAGGATTTCTTTGAATTGCCCAATATCTTTTCATAATAATTGTTGATGCGATTATAATTTTCTTTGTGTACTGTCAAAGGGAATCGTCATTAAAATTCGTCGAAGTTTGCGTCCTTCTTTGATGTGTAGATACTACAATTACATAAAATGACATAAAATCAAGATCAAGAAATGTATAATAACTATCTAACTCTAAAAGAAATAGGGATTTTATTTTGATTAGAAAAAATTTGCATGTTCATTAAACAGCAAGCAAAAACTGAACTATGAGATAAAGAAATATTTATGCTATACATCAGAAAGAATATACTCAAATTCAATAGTCTCTTCGTCTGCAATCTTTGTAAAAGTAGTTATATCAATATGAATTTCTTAGGAAATGATATACTTTAGAAGAAAATATGCCCATAATTCGACTACGATGAGTTTTTAGATTGGCGGATATATAACAAGTCTATGATGTTCTTTTTTTATTTCCAACTGATTTTAGAAACAAAAAAAAACAGCATCTTTACTCTTATTATGGCTAGTCAGATTTTGTGAAATAGAAAGATATTGCAATCTTTTAGACTATTTCCGGAAGCACATTTATTATACACACTATGACTCTAATTCACTCATAAAAAATATCAGATAATAACTTTATTACAGTAGATATAGATAGCTATCACTAATGTATTGTGTTAAATAGAACTTGTTTCAAGCTAATCTTCATTATATTGATGAACCCGACTTGCCTTATCTGTGAGGTCATGCTTTCTGAAAATGGCATATGATACTAAGTAAAACGTATCAGGCGAAAAATGCTTCTAATATCATCAAAATACAGCTGATGGGTCGAACATAGCTGTAGTAGAAATATCACTATGATAAATATGATTGTTCTATAGAGAACGGAACTTTAGTGGAAAGTGGTGCTTTGAAAAGCCCTTGAAATATACGAGAGTACTTATACTTACAATAGCTATATCTACAGAATGAATCATCTATTCGAGCAAAAACTCTTGGTTTCCTCCTAATTTAACTAGATCTATACGTTGTAGTGTTATTGGGCTTTACAACTGTTGAAAACAAATTCGTAAATTTGATCGATCAATCCTATTGACAGAAATATTTGACAAAATCTCGTTTACTACATGGATCAAATATTTCTTTATTCGATAACTTTCAAAAGATACTGGAAATTATCTGAAAAAAGAGAAAGAAGTTATTAATATGGACGTTACTCTCGCTATTACATTTGTAAAGTTGGACCATATCTCAACTAAAGACGTGATCGACTTGATGTGCTTACATTTCCATAATGTTAACTTTGAAATTACTTTCATAGTATTTTTCATGAAATGACTCAATACAAGAATGCCATTAATGTATAAACAAGGGGGAAACAGCGGACTTCAAGACTTCAAAAGACTTCAACAGACTTCAGCCGCTGTGACTTCATATTTTCACAAGACTTCAGAAGACTTCTAAAGACTTCTGAAGACGTCATAGGACT
>CAJNSZ010001200.1:0-32755 GCA_905329745.1 Rotaria sp. Silwood2 | reverse complement strand
TAAGAGTGCTATCGTGAAAAGCAAAAAATCTTGAATAAGATGAGGGATTGCCACATTTCCCGAGACATTTTCTTAAACAGCTATAAGCATGAGCCTCAATAATATTAGAGAAAGTCGCATTCGATTCTACAAATGTTATTTATCATACGGAGAAGAATAACATTTTTACTGACAACTATTTATATAATAATCCTTATGATAGATTGAAAATTTCCATTGAATGTTTCTTTCCGAGACATTCAAATTATCACGAAAAGAAGGATTTCATTTTTGTAAATCTATCAGACTTATGTCGATGTCATGCTAGATTAAAATCTTAATTTAAACTTTTTTCCAGTGTTTTATTCAGCGTAAGGGTTGAGAAGTAAAGTCCGTGGACTTGATTCTGAACTCGGTTAGATGTTAGTTCGAAAATTTTGAATATATTGTGCTCTACCAAGAATGTAGTGCCTCTCCGAAGACCGGGTTGGTCCTCCTTAAGTTTACGGTTCTCGTACCAGGCATTATACGTCTGTGCTCTCAAGTATTAGTGTTCGCCCTCGCGAAATTTTAAATTGTCCCTTCGGAAGTAAAAATCTGGATAAAACATGACTTTGTTTTTGTCGATCTAATGACTAATTATAATAAAAGAATCATATCCTTAAAAGAAAAATATCTTTAATTCGAATGAAATAATAATTTTGAAAATTATTTAAATTTTCTAATAAGTTTTCCCAAAAAATTTTTTCATTTGTTTTACCTGTTGTTCAAGTTCATTAATTTGATTTCGTGCTGATGTTAAATCATTTTGTTTTTGTCTTTGTATTTCTTCAATTGCTTTTATTCTTTCTTCATCTTTTTGTTGTGTAAGGTCTTTTCGAATTTTTTCATAATCTGATCTATAAAAAAAATAAAAACAAATTCAATATTTCTAAAAATAACTCGTTCGATTTATTACTTAAATTTTTTTGACCATTTATCATTTAATTCTGATGTTAATTTTTCTATTTTATCTTTTAATTCATTTGTTGAATTGATTTCTAAATTATGATATTGTTTTTTTAATTGATTACATTCCACCTACAAAAATATTTTTTATTTTTTTAAATAAAATTATTCGAAAAAAAAAAGAATAATTCTATACTTGAAATTGCTCTTTTGTTTTTAATTGTTGTTCTAAATCTGAATTAAGTTTTTCAATTTGTTTTTTATATTCCAAATTTAATGATTGAATATCATTGAATTGTTTTTGAATATTTGAATATTCATTTTTATTATTTTCTAATTGTTTTTTTAATTCATTAATCTATATAAAATAGAATTTCTAATAAAATATGTTTTTTTAGAAAGAAGATCTATGTTACTTGTTTTGTATAATTTTCTTTTAATTGATTTAATTCTTGATTAATTTCATTTTGTTCTGTTTTATTTATATTAACTTCATTTTTCCATTGTGCAAGAAGATTTGCTTTTTCTATTTCAAATTCTTGACGAAGTTCCTAAAAATATTTTTAAGAAAAAAGAAAAAACAAGAATTTTATTTAAGAATTTTAATATTCAAATCAAACTTGTTGTTTTAATTCTAATGTTGTACGTGCTCGTATTTGTTCATCAGTTGATAATTGTTGATAATGTTCACTTAAACGATCAAGTTCATTTTGCATTTCTTTTTTACATAATAATACTTGATTTTCATATGTTTCACGTAAATCTGTTAATTCACGATCATATTTTGACATAATTTGTTGTTTTTCGAGTGTTAATTGATGAATTGTCTATGTTGAAAACAAAAACAGAATTTAAGAGAAAAGAAAAACAGAAAAGATTAATACTTTATCTAATTCATGAATACGTCGTTCAAGATAATTTGTTGTTGATTCGGATTGAGATAATTGAGCATGTTGATCTTCTTCGATTTGTCGTAAACGTTGTTTTGTTAGTTCTAATTCTTTACGACTATTTGTTAAATCATCTTCTAATTGATGATTTAAAGAATCTTTATCTTTGAGAAGTTCTAAAATAATATATTTTATTATAGGGTAGATTAATGTTATTAAATGTAAAAAAAAACATGCATTGATATGATAGTCATTATTTAATTATGAGAAGTTTATTTTTGGTTTTGATAAAGGTAGCTAACGCAAAAAACTATAAGTCTTATTAATTGTAAAGAGAATATTAGACGATAGTCTGAGTGCTGATCTTTCAATAAAGACATGATTTTTCTATTAGTCATCTTGTTTTTGCCGAAAAGCTTTGTCATTTTCTGCTTGAAAAATTTTTTTTCAGAAACGGTGAAAAATGTTCTTTTCGCTGTTTTCTCGAGTTGTGCTTTTTGATCGCTCGAGCTCTGTTGTAGTTAACCACTGTTTTTTTTTGTTTGTTTGAAAGAGCACGTAAAACTGTAGTGCCCATCTTTTGAATTAAGCATTTTAATTATTATATGAAAAAGAACTTCTATAAATAGATGAATATTTCTTTAAAGTTTTCCGATGTATTCAACCAATCAAGAGTTTCTCCGCATAAAAAATAACACTTTCTCAGGCACTGAAGACTGACATGGGCTTTTAAACAAAAAAAATTAAGTATATGGAATTAAGACCCATACAGAATTTTGGATTGCTAAATGAGCGAATTTTGATGTTTGTTTGTTGAATATCTCTTGAAAATGTCATGCTATTTGATTGTACCTGGTCCAAGGTCGATTTTTGAGGGGCATCTTAAGACTTGGTACAGTTTCCGTAGATTTTTTTCTCGAATCATGATCATTTTAACAAGTTTTTCAATAGTAAAATCGAAGTATCTCTGAAATAATTATCAAAAGTAACTTTTGAGTTCGAATTTTGAACGAATTCAGTTCGCAATCCAACTAATTCATTTTAAAGGCATAAGACTTTCTAATGTCTCTTATCTTGAGATATGAATGTAAGAATGTCGTTGGCTTTTTGTTTTTCGAATAATAAAATTTTCTGTTAGAATATTTGAAGATAGAAGATATTAGAAAACGTGACACTTTCATAATAAATGAGTTCGTTTGAAAAAACTTTATTTATGCAAAATAAGTATTTGACAGTTGCAAATCTATTTGAAGATAATTGAAAAACTCAGCCATGATTTAAGACTTCTATCAATTTATTCAGTGACATGTCCTCGCAAGACATGATTGTATAGCAGAAGAAAAAAAAAACCGGTGAAACCAAAAATCACAAGTATGTGTGGAGAAGATATTTTCTTATTGCATTGTTTGCTTTTTCTTATGTAACGAATTCAAACTCGTTTTTATTAAAAAAGAGGATTACATTACACATAGAAATGAATGAATTTTTGAGAGCGTTGTAGTTTGATATGCATGAAATTTAAGCTTTTGAATATATGATTGTCTTTTCAAGTGATGAAGAGGCAAATTGTGTAAGTGATGATGATCGTTTCTTTTAATTTTTGTTGTTGAATTCATAAGCTATTCAATCTACATTCGAATTTTTTTATCTCAAATTTCCACAAAATGTTGCGTTAAAGAAAATCAAGGAGATATTTTAAGTTCAATTTTTTTATTATTAGACACAGTGAACGTTTGTGCGAAGAGTTCATACTGATTTTAATTAATTAAAAGAAAGAGATTGAAAACAGATGCATAACGACTGTGGCGAATCAAATGTGCTTTTTTTTTTATAACTTTCTACGAGTTTCAAATGAGATTAAAAAAATAAGAATTTAAAACTAACAAAAGAACTTCTCCAAATGATCAATCACTATTAAGTTGAGGCTATGTGCATCGTGTAAACTCTAATGAACTATGAATATTTTACTAGGAGCTTGGATTCTTAGATTATTGTTGCCGAGATATTGCACTTCTACATTAGGTTTTTAATTAATGCTTTGATCTCCTTCAGGCACACTAATAAAACTCATTTTCGAATTTCGACTTGAAATTCTCTGCAGAGACAAAGCTTAATAAAAATAATTTATTATGAAAGTTTCAGATCATTTCATTCTTCTCATCCTAAGATAAACTATTCTTGTTAAATACTGTCTCGGTTCACAGTTTCAAGCTGAGATTTGAAAATGAGTGTCTCTGAGGGGGAGGGGGGGGGGCATGACATTGACTTGGAAAGATCCGTAAGAATGTAACATCTCAGCAGTAATGAGATAAGAGTCCGAACTGTTTTCAAGGTGTTGATAACTCATTAGGATCTATATGGCGGACATAGTCCAGATTCCAAAACGATTAATTACTTGCGAGACTTCTCTCATAAGAACAGAAAAGATTTTATTAATATTTTAGGTTTTACTGAATATTATTCTCAACTTAATTTCTTACTTAATTTTTCTTCAAGTTCATTAGCTTGTCGATTAAATCGTTCTTTGACTGTATTCATTTCACGATTAGTTTTATCTAATTTCTTTTTTAATTCTTCATATTCATTACGTTGTTTTATTAACTAAAAAAATAAATAAAATAATAATTAGATATTTTTTTTTTATCTTTATTTATACCTGTTGATTAATTTCTGTCATATCACTCGAATTTGCATTAAAATTTAATTTATATTGTTCAAATTCGTTTTGTAATTGTCTATATTCATTAATTTTAATATCAAATTGATTTTTTTGTTCATTTAATTCTAATTGAGATTTAGTATTAATTTGTTCAATTTGATCTTGAAAAAGTTTAATTTGTTTTTCTAATTGATTTTTTTCTTTTAAATATTCTTCTCCTAATTCATTTTGTGTCATTTGTTGATGTTTTTGTTTATTTAATAAATCATTATGTTCACGTTTTAAATCTTCAATTGTTTGTAAATAATATTTTGTTTGTGCTTCATTTTCAATATCAAATAAATGTTTTAATTCACTTTTTAAATTATCAATTTCTAATTGATGTTCTTCATGAAGTTTTTCAAATGTTTGTTTATGTTCTTTATTCAAATTTGATACACGTTCATCATAAGTTTGTTTTATTTGATGAATATTTTGTTTGAGATTAGAAATTTTTAAACGAAAATCTTCAGCTATTTCGTGTTCATGTTCAATAGATGATTGTTGAATACGTAAAACTTCATTAACATGATTTTGCCTAAAATATATTCGATTGATTGAACTTTCCTTTTTCTTTTTAGATTTTTATGAAAAAAAATAATTTACTTTTCAGTTTCAAGCATTTGAATTTTGTTTTCATATATAGAATTTTGTGTAGATTTAATTGATGAAAGTTTTTCAACACGACGAAGTAAATCATCAATTCTAGATGAAGCATTATTTGCTAAAGCAATTTTTTCTTGTTCAAATGCTTGTTTTAAATTAGATACTACTGTTTCATGTTCATCCGCTTTTGTATTTAATGCATAAATGACCTAAACATTAAATGAATATTTTAATTTCAGTACTAAAGTCAAATTAGTTGACTTCATTTTTATCTATAGAATTTTTTCATTTTTTTTTCGTTGTCACGTTCTATTAAAATATGATATTTTACGTGCCGAAAATCAATATTGATTATAAATGTACAAAAAAATGTCACACTTTCACAAACTTATGCAAATAAATCAGTAAAGTTTCCATAAATGTGAATTACTCATAGATGTGAATTATTCATAGATGTAAATTATTCATAAGTTTATAAATCGAGAGTAATAGTCATTAAAATATCGATGAATAATTAATCACTGTTAAATAAATCGGATTATCTTAGAAAAAAAAATAATCATATTATAAAGTAATGTTTCATACTCGGGTGTCTTTTTCTATTAGCTTTTTGACAGTTTTTATAGAAATTGATTGCAGTATTGTAATCGTTTTATTACAAGAATATTTTCATTGTACGATATTATGCTGTTGATCTCATAGAAAATATATTTTAAACAAAGATTATATAAGTATATCCTAACTACTAAATAAGATGTTTGAACGAAGAAGTCTTCGATAATAATCTTTTTTCCATTAAATGAAAGAAAAATTTGAATGTTTTTATCGTTATAAGTCCAGCTATGTTATACATCGAGTGTTTTTGATAGATTAAAGTCTACAAGTCTAGCTAGTTTTGATCGAAGTATCTATAATAGAAGAACAATATGACTGCATATGACAGAACATATCGATAAATGTCAACTAACTTCCATCACTTGAGAAAAATATTAAACATATGGTTTTATAGTTTGGCTTATTTGTATGATAAAGGTTATATGGAAGTCAATAGTGAACAATAAATGATACAAATATTTTACAAAGGGAACTAATTTTCCATATCTATCTTTAATTATATTTCATATAAATTTTAATTTATTGTTAAAACTAGAGAAATCAATAGAAATAATTGTTTATTTAATTAATTTTTTTTATTACTATTAATGCATGAAAAATGAACACCTGTGTTTTTTTCGATTATTTATTTTAAAAAGATCTTAATTGATTTTCTATTTTTTTTCTCTTTTTTAGCTATGGGCAGAATATATAAACACATAAATGTTCTATTTTCGATCTACTTCAATAATTACTTTTCTAATTTTCACTAACAAATGATTTATACTATCATTTAAGAACAACGATTATCATACTAACTGTCAGTAAGAGTATTTTCTGATTACGGTCTGTTGCCATCAGCTCATTATATGCACGTATGAAGGGGAAAGTAAAGAACTACTAAAACAGCGATCTGTCAAAGGTTGACGATAAAATGATGTTGCAAATGATCAAATAAACAACCGTAATATACAAAACAACAAACAAGAGAAAAAGTTAACGGAGCAAAATCAGTATACATTGCTATCTATAATGCTTGTATTATAGTGTAACAATATATTTTTGTTAGTTTTAATGGTTCTAGCAAGAACAACTGACATGTGAAAAGGGTACTATCTTCCTTATTCAAATATGATTAGCATGCTTGAGAAGGCCAAGCTAATCGATATGAAATGAAAAAAAGAAAAGAGCAAATCCTTCTATTGACATATAATATTTTCTTTTATCGATATGGACACAAAGTATCTGTTATTATTATTTTTTTTTCGTTTTATTCGTCGCATTCTCTTTCTTACAATATTGTTCATGATTACTGTTGTATAAAAAAATAAAGAATCGAAGAGAACGCACGTATGCAGTGTACAACGCCTCGCATACCAAACCGCAGTGTCTGTACATATAGAACATAACTATTGCCACACTACATGCATGCACAAGGTTTCAACATTTCTTTTACTCGTTCGTAACGCCTTCGTTTGCTTTTTTTTCTCCCTCTTTCCGTGTATGCATGTACGCTTCTCTATACTCTTTTCTTTTCTTCTTCTTCTTCTTCTTCTTCTTCTTCGTCTTTGCCCGTTACACACGAGACGTGCTGTAACCATTTTTTTTGTCGCGCACTTTGTGCACAGCCACTCTTGCCAGTAAATGATTTGTACACAATCTGACGCTGTAACATATATTCGAAAAAACAAAAAAAAAAGAAAAACTTCAAACCGTACGTCATGCATGTTTAAATCACATATAGCTTCTTATTTTTATTGAGGTGTACATAGAAAAATATCTATGTAGATTGTTTCTTTCATTATATATTTTTACAGTAGAGTAAAGGAAAACAGCTGAAATTCGAAAGAACAAAAGCTACTTTTTTTAGATTATTCCTTTTTTTTCTTAACAACATGGGAAATAAAGCGGGTGGTCAAGGCAAAAAAGATCCGACTATATTAACTGATGAAGATCTAAAAGTATTAAAATTAAATACTCAATATACAGAAGAAGAAATTCAAGCATGGCATACAGGTTTTCTTAAAGATTGTCCATCGGGTAAACTAGATAAAAAACAATTTCTTAATGTATATAAGGTATGGTTTATTTTTTTATTCAAATGAATTGTAAATTTATTCCATTTCTTTTTCTTTTTTTGTATATTAGAAATTTTATCCAGAGGGTAAAGCTGATAAATATTGTAATTTTGTATTTAAAGCATTCGATATAAACCAAAATAATACTATTGAATTCACTGAATTCTTGTAAAGAAATCAAATTTACTTGATCTTTTTATTTCTAATTATTATTAATCTTTTTTCTTATTAAGATTAGCTGTTAGTATATCTCAACATGGAAATCTTGAACAGAAATTAAAAATGGCTTTTGATATTTATGGTAAAATATTACTGTTGAATTTTTATATTATTATTTCCTTTTTAAACTTAGATCAAAATAAAGACGGAGAAATAAATCGTAAAGATATGATTAAAATAATCGAAGCTATGTATGATTTAGCTAATGAAGAAGATCGTGCTGGTGATAAAGCACCTGCTAAACGTGTTGACCTGATTATGGAACGTTTAAAGAAAGATAAAACTGGTAAAATATTTAATTCTGTGGTCAATCTTATCTTTATATTCTTTATATAGATGTTGTTCTTCGTACTGAATTTATTCAAGGTTGTCTTCGAGATGAACTTTTACGTAAAATTCTTGCACCTAATACGGCTCTTTTGCCAGGAGGACAAACGTCTACTACAACGACTACCACAAATGTTCCAATATATACAACAACATCAATTAATGAAACGGGTGCAGCTGTTTAGACGTTAACAGTATATAAACACTCTTCTTTTTTCAAGCTTTGTTTTTACTACACAATGTATATGTTTGTTGAAGACATGGTGCTCTTTTTTTTCACTTATTTGCAAATAATAGATAAGAAAAGATATAAATAAACGTCTTCTTTTGAAAATGCTTACTTTTGTCAATTGAGCAATTTTTTTTGCCATTTTAACATGCATTTCTTGTGTAAGTGTTGTATCTTCATCGAAATTTTGATTTGTTGATGCTGATGATGCTTGTTGTTGTTGCTGTTGATGAAAAAATGATGTTGAAGATGTATTTGATGTATGATGATTTTTAGTAAACATTTTAGTACTAGCCATAATTTGATTTATCTAAAAGAAAATGTTGACAGATAAACACATGATTTATTAAATCAATCAATGCATAGAGAAGCCATTTTATGGGTATTTTTCATGTATTGTTGCGTAGTTTCAAAATAATGCTATGTTGTTTATTAATTAGAAGAAAAAAACAAATCAATATTATAAACTAATGAAAATAGATTTTAAATGAAAATAATGAGAAATATTTTGAAATTTTAATTAATGATATATATATAAAGTTGACGACGTGCGACATCTAACAGATCAATACACATTTCAAATTGATAACATAAATTTATCAAACATAGATCACTGTATTCTACTAGATTGAAGTTATTCTAGTCAAATCTGCAGAAAGTTTTTCTTCTTTTTCAAATATCAAATATTTTGAAATTCTTAGCTTTTGCTTGCGAACTATGTACTGACTGCAAATGCATCTTTACAGAGCTTAATGCGATTAAATTTTGTAATGTACGATGATGCACATTAAGTGGGGAAGCCAAAATGAACAAATATTGCTCCTTGTATGGATTTATTGGTGAATAAATTCTAACATTCAAACAACAACGAAAAACAAAAGACGTTAGTTAGAACTATTGACTTTAGATTTCACGTTCCTACGATGTAAAATAATAATTAAGATAAGATTGATTTCGGTTGAAGCTGTGTCAGTAATCGTTAAAGTTGTGAAAAGAAGATTTTTAGTTCAATCAATGTCTACATTTTTAATACGTGCCTATTTAAATATAAAGTGCTTCTATTAAATGTAGTGATACTCGACATTTTCTTCGTCTTCAGATATTTATTCACACTAAATGCACATTTATTGTTAAAAACCGTGATTGTTTTCATGAGTTCCACGTTGCAGAACACTATATTTTCACTGCAAACTTTGTCTTCCGATCAACTGATGGTGTTCAACCGTGATTATAATTAACTTCACTACTGTATATGAAATCTACAGAAACTGGAGTATTTGATATTACTGTGTTAGACATCTTGAGTAATTGCGATTTCAGTTTTCGTATGACGATAAAACTTATAGTTAATCCTATTTTTAGTTAGTATTTTCTATCGTAAGTAGAAGACACAGAACTAGGATCAAGTTCCTTGAAATATGAAAAACTTCGACGAACTGCTGCATCTCATACCATGGTTTGACCGTTGGAAATCTCAGTTGGTATTTAATGCGGTGAGAAAATCCGCAGTAAACTGCAGTTTTACTAAAAACTTTCATTGAGTACAAAATATTCTGATTTTTATCAATGATAGAAATTTGTTTGAAGTTCTTATTCACGAAAACAACGTCATGAAATAGTGCTGGGAAGTAACAATATCGGCTTCAAAAACGATGTGTAGTCTTGTCTAACAAGGATTCATGCATACATTATGTGCACATATAAAAACTTTAAATTCAAGGGTATATTATTTTATGTAAAGCAAATCATACTACTAGAAATATTACTTCTAAGCGTCGAATTCAAGTTGTTAACTAATTGATAATATATTGTGAATACATGAACATGTGCTCTTCGATAATAAACTTTAGAATATATGGTCCATGAGAGATTTTCGGTATATTTAAAAAGCTACAAATCGTTTTAGAAGGCAACGCTGTTAAGTTTAAGCAGTATTTTTTGACATTGTTTTTATAAATAAAAATTTTGAATTCTTCTCTGTCACTGATCACAAATTACCATATTTAATTTACATAGAATGAAAATATTAAAGTTTTCATATTGTATTACTATTTATGATTCACACTGTATATTTTGATAAACTCATTGTTACATTTAATAAATCTTTCGTTGCTTTCGGAAGTTATCCTTGTTTCATTTTTTTGTCATCTAAACATCTAACTTTTACTGTTGATGGTATTTTGTCAAATTTCAATGGCATTATCATAACAACTATATGTTTGGAAATATTTTCTTTAAAAAAATTGAACCATCATAAATTCTGTAGTTTTATTCATTCTGTTCTCAAATAAAGTGACTTTCTATATGTCAAATTGAAGCTCTTTAAATTGATTAAATGATATCCATTTTTTGATTTGTGTACTTTTGGATTTCATTTTTTGATTTGTGTACTTTTGGATTTCATTTTTTTTTCTGCTTCACTAGATGGTATGTAGTACAGACAATTAAACATCTTGCATAACATAAAATCTTTACAGTTACTTTTCAGTATCTTGTAAAATGGTATTCATTAGCCTATTTTGTAAGTATATTTGTTGATTCTGTTGAAAAAGATGATTGGAACTGTTTGATCCTGATTACTGAACTTCGACTATTCAAGTATCATACGTTATGCAATTGTAAAAAATGTTGATAAGGATTTTGCTCCTTAAATATATGTTCATCTTTGGTGACTTTATTTGTTGCTTCTAATGAATTTTTGTGTTTGGTATAAAGGTTCTTCATCTCGTATACCATGAATCATAAGTTTTTGACCATATTTTTTGCAACGTTTCAGAAAATTCGTTTTCTCTTATGTCAAAAAATAAGAATGATGCATTTCTAAAGACGATTCTTGCATTGAAAGTGACATAGAAAAACTCTGGAAAAAGAAAATGTCAATACCATATTATTAGCTAATAACTTTTATCTTATTTTTAATAATTTGATTTGATTCTAATAACATTTTTTCACTTATCTAATTTTCTTTATAATCATAAATTCAATTTATTAACTTAATAATTAAATATTTTATTGTTCTATAAATTATCAAACTTAATAAAAAATTCTGATTATTAAGAAAAATGAATATAACTGAGCATTTAATCATTTTCTCTAAAATAGAACCTATGTATCAAAGTACATACAATTATTATTTAATGAAGAAATAGTAGCTTTTCAAATACCTCTTCGATTGCTTCATCGTATATTGTTGGTATTGGTTTTCAGATTTTTTCATTGATTACTAAAAGAACATAAGACATTCATGTAGTGACCGGTTTTCATCAGTGGTAACCCCGAAGCAGCCAGCATTGGAAAGGAGAGAGCTGTCACGATTTTTCGCAAGGGAATAAAACCTTTCTCTGAAAAGAATACAAAAAGAAAATTTCAGCTGCGCCGGAAAAAAAATAGAAAATTTTCACGATTAGGTAGGAGAGTGTTACATTTCCTCCCCAGTCGGATCACCACTATGTTTAACTAAGTATAACTTTAACGTTATAACTTTGTTTGCTTCTGAAGTAAGTATTATTGATATACATGATCTAAATAAAGTAACAATCAAATAGTAAGTGTTTTTTTCGAGATAACAACAAACTATTCTATCCGATTTACATTCATTATGGAATAAGATTTGATTCTTTTGTTTTCCATTAATTTGCTTATAGTTACTAATTGAAACACGGTAATTCTCACAGACAGTATCTTGAAAAAAAAGATGCAAAGTACAAATAGTTATGAAAAATAAATATGAAAATGATCACTGAAATCAACAAAAAATTTATTACAATTTAGGTGAAATAGTTTCAAAGCGCATAAACCATTTCTGAATAACAATAATCAACAGCACTGACTCTCACAATATCGTAGTCCTCTACATCCATGTTGAACGTAACTGAATTGGTCCAAGATAAAATAGTGCTTCTCTTTACAAGAAACGGATGTCAACAAGAAAATTGCCTGTTGAAATAAGACGTGTACTACTGCTATTGCACGAAGATCTTGGCTATTTCCTATCAATAAACAAATCAAAAAGTCAATGTGATTGATATGGGCAAAAACAATGGGTTGATTTTGAAAAATGGATGTTAACAGAATGTTTTCAATGAGTACAGGTACTATCGCAGTAAAAAAAGGTTTGCTGATTATTGCCCTGCATTTATTCCAAAGAACCGTTGACCATAAAATTCACCTAATTCAAGTCCATTAGATTACAGTTAATAAAATGTATCGACTATAACTATGAATTAGGTCCATATAACAACAAAAACAACATTGATAAACGATATAGAATATTCTGTCAAAAAAATTGAGAAAAGAAAGTTTTACATTCCATACTCTTTTTTTTACTCTACAGTTACGTCGGATTCAAAAAAAATGAAGAAAACTATATTTATTAAATAATTTATATCATTCTGTGTAGAGGTTCAAGCGCTACCTTTTGATAAAAGAAGATGTTTCAATGAAGCGAATACTAAAGGAGAAATTTTGAAAATACTAAAAGTGCAATTATTTACGGCTCACCCACTATACGTATCTTTTTTGTTGTTATATTTGAGCTATATTTATGAAAAAGTACATTTTAGCTATATGAGATATTGATTTGTACTTGATCATTGAAGAATCACTCGAAGTTTTTCTTTCTTCTGTGAACAAAATAAATTCATGTTACTTTTTTTTGTTAACATTTTCTTATTTTACATGTAATATTTATGTTTATTTAGAAAGTAATGTCGGAACAATGTTCAATTGCAACATGTACACGTGTGTCATATGCATTATGTCATGGTTGTCAATCAAATTTTTGTCCAGAACATATGGTTGAACATACTATGCTAACTCAATTAGAAATAAATCCATTAGTGAGTGATGTCATAATTCTGTTACAGCCCGTATCCATATCTATCCTAAGCAATTACGACATTACATACCTCGCGTATCAAATCCATTATCATCGCCAACATCTACTGAGCATCTTTCAAAGTTGCAAAATATGAGTGGATTCAGTGTTACCACATCGTTACAGCAAATAAACTATGTATTTAGAAGCTGAGGAATATGAGTGGATTTACTATAACGACCACGTTACAGAAAATGAACTATGCATTTAGAAGTTGAGGGATATGAGTGGATTTAGGGTATTACCCTTTCCGTAATGAGACGTGAATTGAGATTGATCTAGCTATGTATTTAGAAGTTGAGGAATATTAGTGGATTTAGAGTATTATGTTTCGCATAATGCAGTAAAAATGGAGATGGATTTATCCTAATGAATATCATTATTAGGAAATAGTTCTTTTATGTTTGATGTTTTGGATGGAACATTAAAGTATGTAGTATGGACGGTGATGCACTTTCGAATCACGGTCCTCATTCAGGTCCGACTGTCCGAGCACCCTCACTTGGCACTTTGCCCTCTGGTCTTGCTTTCATACGATCAACAGTTGACCTAGGACGCAGGGTAATTGAAATTTCTTATGAGAGATGTTATGCATTTTATACTGTTGTTACGTATGGTTTAGGAAGTGAACGGAGGAAGCATTGAGCTATTTATATTCAACAATCGGTGATCTTCTGTTTTATACCGCGTTCTACTACACTTGTTCAACCAGCTTTAAACAGAAATAATACTCTGTTACGAAATCTCAATACACTTATGCTTTTTATGGAAATATCTTGTTCAATGGCACTTTACATAAAGAACCAGTACCATTCGTCAAAGAAATATAAAAACTATGCTTCTTATATTGAATACGTGCAAAAAAAATTCAAACTCTTGAATGTAATGTTCTTCTCATATCAGCAAAGAGAAATTAATATATTCACATATAAATACAATTTGTATCTGTCTCATTGCTGACTCTAAACGATTGAAATAAATAAATAATCCTATACATATGTATATAATGGGAAATGTTGTATCCGTTGTTTACGTGCTTTCAATATTCCAAATATCAACATAGATTCCACATAGCCGATTACCATATTAATACGTCATTGATGTCATTCTGATACGTCATTTTCCATTACAATATAAAGACCAAATATATGGATATAAAATATTTATTTTAAATTTAAATGTATCATGCTTTATTTCTTCTACGAAATGGTCTAAATACGAGTGCAGATACGCACTTGGAAAGTCAAACAACTGATATTGTTGTATTTGAAGAAAATATAATTTATTTCTTGTGGTCATGAAATCATTAAACTGAATCAACTAAAGCTCTTCAATCTTCAGATTATATAGCTAAATTTGAAGTAACGAGGTGATTACAGTAAATCCACTCATATCCCTGAACTTCTAAATACATAGTTCACTTTATGTAACGAGGTCGTTATAGCAAATTCACTCATATCCCTGAACTTCTAAATACATAGTTCACTTTATGTAACGAGGTGGTTACATTAAATCCACTCATATCCCTTAGCTTTCAAATACACAGCTGTATCGAAATGCATTGAGATGCTATTACGCGAAGGGTAATACCCTAAATCCACTCATATTTCTCAAGTTATATGATGGATATATTTTTGGTACGATAATGAAGTCATTACTTCTTGGTACAATATGTAATGGTAATGTCAATATACTTTCGTTGTTCATTGTTGAGGGTATCGTGACGGCTGGCTGTCGATACCCGTCGTATTGGTATTATGACATCTATGCCATTAGTGGTTGAAGTTAATGAAATGAATAATGAATTACATAAATTAACTCTGAAGAATTTACTTCATTCTTCCTATAAAAAGCTTGACGAATGGCGTAAAAAATCTCATCAAATGATTGAAATGTATTTTACAGAAAAAACTAAAGAATTAGATTTATATATAAATGAAAAAGTCAAAAACTTAAAAAATAATTTTAATGAAATTTATGCAAAAATCAATTCATTTGTAAATGAAAAAGAAACAACACATGAACAAATTAATTTATTAACATTTGAAATTCAAGGTTTACATAAAGATATAAATAAAATAAAAAATAATGATTTTCAAATTCAAATAAATTCTTTAATTTTAGACGAAAATTTAATTAACTTTGATCAATCATTTCATGCATCAATTCTTCCACCTGTATATAGAGTAATCGATCGTAATGAAGAAAGTTTTACGCCATTAGCTACTGATAATCAATTTTTATTATTACATCATGAAGGTACATTACTTTTAGTTGATGAAGAATTAACAACACCTAAGCAAATTCCATGGAACCACGGACCAATTTATGATATGTGTTATTCATCGGCATTAAAACGATTGAAATTTATACTATTATTATATAGTTAAGCTTTGGATGTTTCTACTCTTTCTCTATTGTTAAATAAACAATAGCAAATATTGTATAATTCTTTTTTGCTAATCATGAATATTCTCAGCTGAATGAAACCTGAATTTCATTGTAAAAGATACAAGAAATCAAGTATATTTATCACTATACCAGTTCTTCGTAGATTACATTTCAATTTTCAGATTGAAATTGATTTTCAAAATATTATGGGAATAATAAAAAAAAATGATAGCTTTTTTGTTACTTATCACGTTTATATTTTACAAGATTATCAGTAGGTGACTATTAAAGAAAGAATAGAATTCAGTTCTTTATCAAGAATATCAGAACAAGAACAATAGAAAAGTTCAACGTCATTTGTATTTTAAAATTTGCTTGAAGTATAGTAGTGCACAAAAGTCTTTGCTCCAGTCGATCTTGCCCACTGTATATGCTGAAAGTCTGAAAATTTTTGTACGCATATTTCACAAATAATGTGAATCATTGGTTTTACAGTGTCGTTATTGCTTAAGAACAAAGGGAATTATGATGGTTGAAATCCATTTTTGTTGTCAGTCGGCTCCTCAATATGTAATGCTGTCCCCGAGTTACATACATTATTAATTTCATTGAAGTTTACCAATCCTTTCAATAGGCTATTCTCTGACTGCCATTCTATTACCGATATACTGTCAGTTCTTATTTGCACTGCGATAGTACGAACAAACGTGCAGCAGAGAGTGTTCATCGACAATCATTTCGAATTCAACGTCATGAAATCTTTTTTTCTCGTTGTTTGACTCGGTCACATTGTATTGAGATAGTTTGGAGTTTCGAAAGCAAATAAGATGTTCATGTATTCTTGCTCAATCAAAGATTTTTCAGTCTTGATAACAATTAAATGTTATGTATATGCAATTAAAAATGAATATCTCTATTCATGTCTATTGAATTGATATTATTGACACTAAGTTAAAATAATTTAGCATGGCTAATGAATTGTTTAATTTTATCTTTTCCAAATTCTCAATTACGTAATGTTGAATAATTTCATTATAATCATAAATGAAAATGAAGTATTTCTTTTAAATAAAGGAAATATGACAATCGATAAAGTTCGTTCAATTCCATGGCAACAATGGTTTTCTTGTACATGTTCTGATACTTCTCTATATTTATCAACAAAAGTTTATAATTCTTCACTTTTACAATTTAATTTATTACCTTCAATAGTATTTTTTTAAAAGATGGTCATCTCCTGATTTATGTACAAATGATGAGGCAATTGATGGTATTGTTTATAATGATAATAAACTTGCTTTAATGATTAGTAATGATGCAAAAAAAATTTTACGTATTGAATTAAGATCTGCTACAACATTTGATCGTATTTTGTCACTTCTACTTGATATTGTTTATAATGAGAAACAAGCATATCGATTTTGTTCAATTAATCATAATGAATAGGTTGTAGCTGATCGCAATGATTCACGTCTTTTACATATAATAAAAGATGGAGTAATGAAATCAGTAGGCTCATATCAGCCAGCTCCATATTGTTTGATTGAATTTGGACATAATGTGTTAGCTATATCAACAAAAACAGTTGTTAATTTACACAAGTTATCATAAATCTTTAGAGAAATCTTATTTTGAAATATCCTCTGTTTTTCTTTCTTTAATTGCTTATTCTCAAATGGTGATTATTTTAATCTTTGTAAGATATTTAGAAAATGCTCATTCAATACATACATTATAATAAATATAATTATTTGAAGTTTTAAGAGTAATTAATAATTTATTTATTGTTTTTTTTTTTGTAAAATAGTTGAAAAATGACTCAAGTACAATTATCTTTAAATAAATAAATAGTCAGTTTTTCTCTGGTCAATATCATATGTACTTTAAAATAATAAATGTAGAAGAATGAATCAGAAGGCAGAGGTCCACGACAAAATAAATTTGTTCCGTTTTACTTTTATGCTGTAGAAATTAATAAGATTTTCATATTCGTTACACTTTAGTCTCTTTGGACCTTTTAGAATATAGGTGTTGGTACGAGTGGGAGTGTCGCTGCATTGAGGATGCCAAAGGGTGCTAAATGAACTAAAAGGACTAAAGGGTTGGCTTGGAGGAACTAAAAGTAGAACAGAATAAATTTAATTTTTCGTGAACTCCTCTAAGATTCTTTGTAGTGATTTGCCATTTTGTTAATTGGGTCTTTGTTTTTTCGTAGTATTTTAACTTTCTCGTCTAAATTGAAACTTTTATCAAAAAAGTTTCTATTCTTTTATTACTAATTTCTCGACTATTTTTCGTTCGACTATTCATCACTTTCCCCAAGTCAATCTTTATTGTCGACATAATATTAACATTACAACATAGATTATACACAAGTTTAGAGATAAAAAGAAAAATCAAGAAATAGCAGTTTTTCCTTTTCCGTTAAGCAACAATAAATGACGAACCATCTAAATATTCAATTACGTTTATAAGACCACCATAATACCGTGAGGGTTCAAAAAAGCATGGTCATTTTTTATTTGTCGAATATTGTTACATTATGAATTCTTTTTTTGTTTCTTCTTCTTTGACATAATACTGGATATACGATACACATATATATGTATTGTTCTCTTTCTATTGCCTTGTTTTCTAGGCTTTATTTCATGTTATTCGTTTCTATTTATTGGGATTTTTCCCATGTGTCCACTTACAAATAGTGAACATTTCGTATATAGACAAGAATCGTTTTTCACTCCTCAACAAATTTTTTCGAAGCTTTTTATTCTGATTTTGTATTAATCAATTCTTTTATTATCTTAAATCAACTAAATGTCGAAATCTACAAATTTAAAACCTGACCAACGAATGAAAATAATTACAACTGGTATGGAAATTGAGAATTCAGGACGAAAAGTTACATATACGGAATTAGCAAAAAGAACAAATTTCAACAGAAAAACTTGCTCGCTTTGGTGGAACCGGAAAGATTTACTGTTGAAAACAGGAATATTATGTGATCGTAAAAAAGGCAAGTCAGGCCGTCCAATTCATCAATCATTTTTAAACGAAGAAAAAATTGATCAAGCAATTTTTATATGTGAAAACTTGAAACCTGGACAACATTTAGAAGATGCTGCAAAGGAATTAAAGTGTGGGAGAAGTACCTTAAAAAGACATTTAAAGAACAAAGTTACATGGAAAAAACCGCCAAAGAAAGAAAAAAATCATAATGACTCTGTTTCTGCCAAAAGAATTAATTTTGCTCGAGCGTTATTGAACAGACGTGGTGTATTAAAACCAGTCTTTGAAAACATTACATTTCTTGATCACAAAAGAGTTTATGCATATGGTCAAAATTGGACACATCAACGACAATGTAGAAGAAAAGGATCAACAAAACCATTAAGGCCTTTATTACTTTCAAAATCCAATCCATCTATTCATGGTATGTTCATTGCAAATAAACATGGAAGTGATGTATATTTACATGGAAGATCACAACTACGTCCTAGGAAACAAGTTAAGACATGGATTGATGAGCCAGTACATGAACAGTCTTATTTACATGCTTTAAGAAATTGTGTTATTCCATTCATGAAAGCGACCAATTCAAAAATTTTGATGACCGATTGTGTAAATTTGAATCATACATTAAAAATTCGTGATCTTTTATTCAACAACCGAATAGAATTATATGGAAGTGCTGGATATCATCATCAGGTGTATGGTGGTTATCCTCCGTATTCTCATGATTGTTCTATATTAGACTCATCTATGTTTGCAACTTTGAAAAGTGACATTAGTAATGAAATTGCGATCAATACTGATTTGGTTGATTCGGATCATATTTTGATTTATATGAGTGAAATAATTCCACAAATATGGAAATCAGATAAATACAAAAATACTGCGAAAAGTCACATAGCTGGATATCCAAAACGATTGCAAACAATAATCGACAATGATGGTGATATAATTACCAAGTACATCTAACTTTTTTTATTTGTAATTTTTTTTATGTGTTAAAAATAAAAATGACCATGCTTTTTTGAACCCTCACGGTACCATTGACTAATATTACCTACACGACGTTGAACGGCGATTCTTTTGGCTTGCTTTGTTGTTGCATCAATAATAACCTATAGAGAATTAAAGTCAATATTTAATATAATTGAAAACAATATGTGTTTCATAGAACACTAAAAATAATAATAGCAACGCATATGAAAGATTGTTTTTCTTTTTCTATTTAAGCTTTAATAAATAATAAACAATACATTTAGCTAATATGTCGATCATCTTCAGAGCTTTACTTGTGCGACGACCAACCGCTTAATTCTGTTCTTACACATTCTTCAAAGAATAGAAAAAGAGAAAAAAACAATCTCTTCGAGTTCACTGCTATTGTTAAATGCATTCTTTTACCAAGTCGATCTTCAACAAAGGTCTTCTTACGACTCGCATAAAAGTGATCAATATTATTAAAAACGTTTAGTAAATTCAAAAAAATAATCAAATTTAAAAGCAGAATTAAATACGGATTCAGTGCAGATGAAAATTAGCAGCTACATTTGTGAAAAAACGAAAAAGTAATTTAAGATCGTAAACCCAATGACAGACAGCAATATTCACAATTGAATTATGTGTTTACTATCAAGAAAACCGAAGTAGGAGAACATAGATGCTACTGATCGTCACGATCATTTATAAATAATTGTTATCCTTATGCTCAAAAAAAACCTTGGAATAATTTTGTTACAGAGAAAACTTTTTCATAAAAATTCTGAGGTACGCACTTTACTCGACATTTTACCTTTTTATGAAATCTTATTATTTTAAATCGATCAAATACAAAGTGAAATATGTCGAATGATGTTATGAGACATTGGACGCAGATGTTTTTCTTTTTTTTCAAAATTATACCTTGAAAGACGTCAATCATCAAAGCATCCATACAACACATTGCAAAGCTTTTTCTTTTCCCTTTCATTCAATTGCAAGATGAATTAGCAAGAAAAAAGGTAGTCTGCTGTTTTGTTTTTAAAATATAGAGAACAAAAAGAGACACTATTTCTGTCTACGACATTAACTTGACTTCAATTTTATTGTACCCATCATAATAATAATAATTGACAATATACATAGCCAATATAAAAAAAGAAAACTTATTCTTTTTGATAAATATGACTTGACTTGTCTAATATCTATATGTGTCATTAGATGATATTCTTCTAATAAAATAACTAGATTTTCTTTTGTTTAAAAAATTCTAGTTCGTTTAATTCAAAATATTTTATTCATGACATATACTCAGTAATATTCAAAACTATTAAATTCAGCAAACTTAATTTTGTTCTATGTTTTTAAAAAGTTTAATTATCTATTTTACCATGTGAAAATAAAAAGAGAGATTTTTATTGATATTAGACTATCTCTAAAGAATACGCTCAAAATATGAATTGAAATAATTAGTACGAAATAGGTCGTGCTTGTTATGAAAGAAACCAATCCTCTGCTTATGTAGCATTAGAAACAAAACACTTCAAACTATTCGTAATATTAAATAAGAAGAAAAAATGAAAAAGCACGTTTCAAAAGTAAAAAAACGAGGCTCTTAATATGTTTTTTTTCAAAGAAAATAATAATTTGTCCTTAAATAACTTTTCAGTCTATAAACAAGAATCTAGAGTTTGCTGTTATTTTTTGCTTTTATTAATAAAAAATAAGCAGTTCTTCGTCGAACTTTTTTAAAAAATGTTTTGGCATTGATTCATTTTGTACTTACAGTCCTGTCAATATAGAGCATTGAGCAAGAATTGTTTTTTATACAAACAAGCAATTGTCTTTGTTTGTCGAGTACCAGAAAAGCTGTTCTCTTTTTTCTTTTTAACCATTGTCTAAAACAGAAAGCAGTAATTTTTGTTACAATTAGTGACAAATGTCTCAACCGTGTGCTGTTTCAACATGCAAACGCATCTCACGAACATTATGTTATGGATGTAATCAAAACTTTTGTCGCGAACATATGATTGAACATGATTTATCATTAAATTCACAATTAAATCCTTTATCTGATGAAATCAATGCACTTGGTGAACGTTTGAAATCAATTAATCTTGAAAACGCAATTGGTGATTCACATGAAAAATTAAAAAAATGGCGTGTAGATTGTTATAAAACAATTGATGATTTATTTGAACAAAAGTGTCAAGAACTTGATCGATGTATTGCAAAAAAAATGGAAAAACAACATGAAAAAATTAGTTGTATACGCGTTAAAATGTCTGAATTAATACAAGAGCAAGAAGCAACACACAAAGATATTGATTCATTAAAATCAACTTTACGAGATCTTGAACGTGAAATGAGTAAAATTGAACAAACATCATTTCAAATTGAAATTAAATCATTGATTATTGATGATAGTTTAATACATATTGAAGATTCAGATATAAATCGTTTTGATTTATCATCAATATCACCATTATATAAAACAATCAATTATACAAGAGAAAATTGGGCCCCATTAGCATGTAATAATCGTTATTTATTAATACATCAAGAACCAAATTTATGTTTAGTTGATCGAAATTTAACAATAATAAAACAAAATTCTTGGATATATGGAACAATTTATGATATGTGTTGGTCATCAGCATTAAATCGTTTTATTGTTATTAATGGTAGTGATGTTTTTCTTGTTGATGAAAATAATATGTCTATTGAAAATATTCAAGCGCTTCAAAAGAGTAAATGGTTATCATGTACAACATCTGAAACATCATTATTTTTATCAACAAAAGTATGGGGATCATCTATAATGGAATTTAGTTTATTACCAACAATTGAACTTGTTAAACAATGGCAGTCACCAGATACATGTTCGCGTGATGAAGTTATTAATGGAATTGTGTATAATAATGATACAATTGCTATGATGATCAAAAATCCATCTAAAAAAACTATACATATTGAAATGAGATCATCAGCTACATTAGATAGACTTTGGTCTGTTAGACTTAATATCGCATATAGTCAAAATATAAGAACTCGATGTTGTTTATTAAGTCATGATGAATGGCTTATTGTCGATCGAAATACTTCACGTCTATTTCATATATCTAAAGATGGAAATGTTAAATCATCATGTGCATATAATCCACCACCATTCTGTGCTACAGTATTTGATCAAAATATGTTGGCTATATCAACAGCACGAGGTGTAAACTTACATAAATTATAATGTAAAAATTATGATTATTATTTTTTTTGTTTTCTTGTCATTTACATATTCTCTTTCTCATTTGTATTTTGATTTAAAAGAGTAATAGAATTGGAGAATAATATTCTTCATTCATAAGTTTAAAAACACATTAAATTCATTCGATAAGAAATCTCTGATTTTTCTTCTGGTAACAGTTATCATATGGGAGTGCTCAGTCAGTATGGTACCCCATTAATATTTTTTTGATACAATCCCTATTGTAAGGATAAAATATACTATTGTCCGGGACATATGTGTATGAGCTGNAGTTTAAAAACACATTAAATTCATTCGATAAGAAATCTCTGATTTTTCTTCTGGTAACAGTTATCATATGACCCGGACAATAGTATGTTTTATCCTTACAATAGGGATTGTATCAAAAAAATATTAATGGGGTACCATGCTGACTGAGCATCCCCATATATATTTTGTATGAAATAATTATATTAAATTGATGTATATTAACCCTTAAGTAACCGACGATGCATATACGCATCATGAGTTTTATCGTTACATGAAAATAATATAAACACTTATAATGCATATTTTTTTCCTACACATTTACATAGAAGCAAACAGCAAACAGCAGGACGTTTTCTACATTATCATTTTATTACGGTCTTATGCGTTAAGAAATGAAAATGTGCATGGTGTAAAGCCATTCTATTTCACATGTGTGTATCTGTTGTCAGTAACCAAAGGATAATATATAATCATGCTTTTTTTTATATGATTAGTAGGCTAATAATGTATTTATATATTTTTATCAGTACTCTAGATGAAGTCAAAATTTGATAATAAATTACTGCCATCTAGAGAAGACTATTGGATACGAAAATAAAGTGCAAAAAAAAATATATATAAATTTATTTCAAAAAAAAAATAATAGTAATATAATGTCATCAAATTTAAGACTCAAATAATCTACCTTTTTGCCCACCACTAGTCAAATTAAAAAAGAGAGTTGATACACACAGGTGCTTTTTACTCTTATCGAATATTTGATTTCTTGTACTTTGGTTGAGAAGTATTCACAGGTGTAACAATTTACTTTTTGTTTTTAACATTGATTTTTTTCACATAAAAAAATGTGTGAAAATATTAATCGTGAGAATACGTCAGGAAAATGCTTATGTCCATATTGTTCAGGAAGTAAATAATTATCTATATATATATATTTATATGACTATGTTTTCTAGAATATTTTATTTAAAGGTATTGCAAGAGGACTTACAGCGATTAATGATAAAAATGTTTTTGAATGTAATCAATTAGTTGATAGTTATGACAGTGTTAAACCAAAAAATTTTAATGATTTATCAACTAAACTGGATTACCTGAATCCTATTCAATGCTTTGATATACTTGATAGATTGTGCAGTAAATATTCATCGTAGGGTTTTGTTGTTTTGTTTTTACATCCATGATCTATGAATTTTGTTTATAGTACAGCGGAACATTGGGAACTTGATGAATTAATTCTCAAATTTGTGGTTCGATTTCGCATTAATGGTGGATTTTTTATTGCTCTTAAAGAACCTCAAGATCGTAGACAACATCTTTTACGACGACTTACTGATTCAATCTTGACAAAGAAAGAAAATGTCGAAAAAGCTAATCTAACACCAACTGACATACACTAATAAATAATACATTTATTTATTTATACAAAAAAAAACCATATCCGCATATCTTTTGGGTACTCTATTCTATTTCTGATATTTCTTTCTTAATTTATATTCTAAAATGATTAATTAATGAAACCATTGTTATTTTTTTTAATATTCATATACGAGCAAAAACTTCTAATAAACATCTTTTTATGCTAAAAGTTGTTTCTGCCTTGAATCATATGTTATGTTCCAATTAATCCAAAGATATAAACATCATGTTGATGTCTTTAATTTCACACAGTGGTTGCATGTTTCCTCAATTATCTAAGGACTATAGATTTGTATGGTTGATTGATTGAGACAAGGCAAAACTAGTTTGACTTCCGTTGAAGCTACAAAATCTTCTAAACGAACCATACAACAATGCAAAGAAAAAAAAAGATAAGATGAAATACTTTCAAGTCAACATGGAATCGTTGGATGCTGTTTTTCTCATAACCAGTAACGAGAAAAGAATGATAAGAGAAAAAAAGAGGAAATAAGCAAAAAAAAAACTAACGATCTATTAAAGCGGATTGCATGTATGCAGATAATCGATCTAGAGGAAGAGAGAAATAGAAGTGACATGTAAAGAGTAACAATTATTTATTTGATAAAAATCTTGTTAGTAAGTAAGTAGTGTTTTCTTTAGATTAATATAAAAAAACAAAAGAAACAAAAATGGGATCAAATCAAGTTAAAATCGATGATAATGTCTACGAATCAATAGCAAAATATACACAATTAAAACGTGATGATATACAATTATGGGGAGAACGTTTTATTCAACAATGTACTTCAGGCTCAACAACAATGAATAAAGAACAGTTTTGCAAATTTTATCAAGAACTTCGTCCAAATGAAAATGTTAAACGTTTAAGTGAAAATATTTTTCGTGCATTTGATTTAAATGGTGATCATGGAATAAGTTTTTCTGAAGTATGTCTTCATATATTCTTCTTGTTATAGTATTACTCAAATATATATAATCTAAAAATGAAATAGATTTTCATCAGTAAAAAAATATATATATTCTTGCTTTCTTATTTGAATTATAAAAAATAGAAAAATTTATTATAATTATATAATTGATGAATTTATAAAATAAGAACACTGTCGGATAGAAAATTTTTCATTATTTCAGACACTATATCATACAAAGAAAACAAAAGATTGCCTTTTATAATGAATAATATTTTCATCATAAAAAGCTGCTTGAAAAGTCAGCCAAGAGCTCTTGAGAATGCATAACGAACGCCGTATAATTATAACTTCTCACATCCGACTTTTAGTTTGTTCGTTCCTGGGTCTCATCAGCACGTGTTAGAACTATTCTGTAAATGATAGAAATATTATCATTCTTTTACGGATGCAATTTCAGTTTGCTTGGCGAAGTGTAAAACTATCAGACAAAAACAACAAATATAAAAGATGTGAATACATAAGTTGCATCTGTTGTTCTGTCGGAAATGTACAAGTGTTATTTACCTCGATAGTTCTATTTTTATCAAATTATGTCTATGATTCTTGTTTGTTTTCTGTAGTTTCTTATTGCATATGTTTCTACAACTGAAGCACCATTAGAAGATAAACTTCGTTATGCATTTAATGTTTATGATATAGATCGAAATAGTTCAATTGATCGAGCTGAAGTTTTATTTATTTTACATGCAATGTTTGAATTATTAGGTATGAGTGATGATAAATCACGAAAATTATCATACGATCAATGTGCTGATACAATCATGAAAAGTCTTGATGTCAATGAAGATCAACGTATATCAAAAGAAGAATTTATTGAAGGTTTAATACAAGATCCATTTTTACAAATTCTTATGAATCCATTTCAACATGTTTAATTAAAAATTCATATAGCAAAAAAATATTTTTTTTTCTTACACATTTATTGCATTGTTTTATTCGTTCGTGTGATTTAAGGTTTTTTTCTCATTTTTCGGTTTTTTTTTTCTTTTATTTTTCTCTTTTTATTCATGATTTAATGAGAACAGCAGGAGTATGCGACTGATTCTGATTAAAAAAGAAAACGAAAATTGCAAGTAACGAAGCATCATACAGAATCATTCAATTGTTATATGAGCAACTTTAGCGAAGACAATCAAAAAATAAATTTATTTTTACTATGATTTCAACTGTCAAAAAGTAAATATCATTTTGTCTTAATTGAAATGTTGGATATTTATAATACCATCCCACCTGTGGAAGTGCCTTGTAAAACATTAACAGTCAATAGTATAAGATTTTCTTGAAAGCTTTTAGTTGTACTATGCAATAGCACTTACTCTTATATAGTCTTAGTAGGTGTCGAAATCAATTTATAGTCTTTATGAATAATCTTTAATATCAGCAAGATTGATACGAGTACATATGATTATTTTATATCGACTATTTACGTGTATAAAATATGAATAACACATAGTCTGTGCAAATCTCACAAATAGGTTTCTTTTTACTGTAAATTATTACACATGCTTCATATTGTCTTATTTAGCTATTATCTCCGCTTTAAGAGTGTGTGAATTTATATTATCTATAGGCAACAAGTAGAAACATTGTATTGAAAAAAGAAATGTTTATCTAGTTCTTATGACTAACGATGATGAAAGAGCACTTTGTTTTTATAAAAATTATTCGATTTCTACGAATTAAAAGAATCTATTCATTAGACATTTCAGTAGTGAAACAAACAAGATAAGCATCTATAAACCCAGTGCTCCATATGGAACAGAGATTATCTCAAGTTAAAGTGAATGATCAACATAATATATATTCCTCGAGTCAGACAGGATCGAACATAGCTCAGAGCTTGCAGATTCACATTGCAAACTCGATAATCTCATGTTGGTTGATGATATGAAATACAGTTCTACACTATACTATATTGTCAACTAACATAGTACAAAAAATGATTTCTGATCATTGTCTTTATATCCTTTGCAGCCAATACTTATATTTGCTTATTCTACGAAAGAAAAAAACAGGAATTAAAGCGATTGAAATTTTATAACGTAATACTTAACTAATATCAAAGTATGTATGCTGATCATAGACTTCGTTTCTGGCCGTTTCGAAATTCTCTTAGTGAACCTCTATATTCATATGATGATGATAACCTAATTGAAACAACAGCTGTTCGTGATCTTTATTCAAAACGTCTTCATCAAGAGTATCCTTTACCATCAGATATCTACTGTCATTCAAACACAAATAAATCAACTCGATCATGGCCAATATCCAGTCGATATCGTAGTTTTAATACATATCGTTTTAATGATATACATCCTATTTTACCAAGACCTATATCACCAGTTGAATTTCCACGCATCAGTCTTGATCATTATCGGCCACCATTATTTTGTACAAATTGTTGTCGTTATGATTTTTCACATTTAAATTTATATAATCGTGAACCATCATTTTTTCCTTTAGCACATAATTATTATCGTTTACAAACTGATTATGAAAAATTTCATATAAATAAAATTTATACTATAAAACGAATTGATTTAAAAAAACGCTGGAAAATTTATGGCTTAATATTGATATTTTATTTTATGTTAAAAAAAAATTTACGTTTAGCTAAACAAAAAGAGACATATTATCATCGTGATTATCGTCGTATTCGTTTTCTTGAATTATTAACAGCTGTACATCGTGTTTATCTTGAACCATATTCTTCTATACACAAAGCTCTATCATATGTTGTTAATAGTTCATCGAAATTATTAAATGAAGAACAATTATTTCAATGTGTGCGAACAATTATAAATGAAATAACAAGTTTTTTACCTAGTGAAGGTATTTTAGGTACAAATAGTGATGAATCTGTTTTAATTTATTTACTTAATTGTTCTGTTGAACAATATCCATCAACATATTTTTGGTCTATTGAAAGACATCTTCTTTCAATAAGTTATACAAAAATGAAAGAACATGGTCTTTTACGATTGGATCATTTTACATCAAAATTTCTTCTTATATCAACATTTATATTTCATTGTTTAATTAAAACACTTTTATTAAAACCAGTTAAATTTCGTTTAATACGCGGACAACTTAATCGTACACAGTGGCTAAATACACGTTTATTATCAACATTAATTCTTTATATAGCACGTCATGCTGTTTTATATAAAGAACAAAATCGTTTACCTATGCCATTTCCATTTGAAATGAAAAATTACTTAATGAATGATGAGAAATTAAAGGAAGTTTTTAAACATATTGAACAATTAATTGAATCTACGACACCAAAACTTAGCTCATGGGCATGTGAATATGCGGAACGATTACAACGTCATATAAGAGCAATGAAAACACGATCATAAACAAAAGACATTATTATTTAACAAACTTTAAGACAATTTGGTTGGAAAAAAATTTTGTCATATCTGTAGAAAATAAAATAAATGAAAAACGTGTTTATTATATTTCAAACTAAAATTATACTATGTGATGTTCCATGATTTGTAAGACAGAAAACATCTCGTTTCAATCTCTGAGTTTCTCGATGTACGATACAGCTTTTTCATATTTTTTGAATTGGTCTGTATAGATCATAATAAAGGTTGATATTTAGTATTATCAATGTTTTTCCGTATATATATATACTCTACTGAATATAATTACATGGCAATTGTTAAGGACACCTCTCTTCCTTCCCTCAATACAGTTGATTTTTCGAGAAAATCTCGATTTCGAGATTTATACATATTTTGAAAGTCCGTGAGTGGGTCTTCGGGTAGTATAATTTCTTTTTTGTCAAACGAAAAAGGTTACAGTTTTTCTGATGAGTCTTTTCCGAAGGTTCCCTAGTTAAACAATATGAATTTGCATCACATGGAAACTTATATAACTTTATAAAACGAAGGTTAACTTAATAAAGATTTCGATGATGTTGGTAATGAAGTCTGATTTTTTAATTTCCTCTTTTGCTGAAAAAAATTTAGATCGTTAATTGTGATTAGCGAGTTCCTAACCATGAGTTTCAAACTTATTTTTAAAAATAAACAAAAAAAATTAAAAAAATTGAACTCTGTTACGACCTAGCCTTAAATGCACAGTACAATTTGACAGTCACACCAACATACTATCTCGTCTCCTCATTTTGAAAACCTTCTCTGTGTAAAGGGTATTTCGATAAATGAATTGACTATAGTTCGTGAGTGTCATTAGGTTTTGAGAAGATATTTTACCCATAATAATTCTAGCCAAGACTAGCATTCTCTGAAATTTTGGTTTAAACTAGATGAAAAATAAAAAAATTTATTACTGACGAAGGGAGTTCCGACAATAATCAAATAATTTTTTGTCGTATTTCAAAAGATTTATCATTATCTAATAAAAATCTTGAAACAAGTAGCAATTAGTTTCAAAGAAAAATAACCTATTCGTTACATTGCATTCAACACAGTATGAAGCACAGCGTTTATGTAGCCCGTCATTTTACTTCCTAAGCCGTATGCATCAAAAGTTCTTATTATTCTCGTAATGATCTCAAAAATAAAAAGTCAGGAAATGTTCATTCGAATACAAGATGAAAATATCGACATTGGATCAACACCATCCGTTATCCAATCATCATCAGTAGCTTTAGTTCGCTTCCAAACCCCTCTGCAACGATGCCAATTTTTATTAGCTGTATTTTTTTTCATAACTCGAGGTGTCATCCAATTAGTAAATTCACTGTTTTATTTGTAACAAATTTAATTTTTTTTTATAAAAGTTAATTTCAATCGAATTTGAAGACCACTCAAATATTTATTATCGTTGTACTCAAGCTATATTACTCGAACATATTGTTCGTTCATCGATTTGCAAAATCTTTACTACTTCTATCTAGCTTTTTTGTACACTTAGTTTGACTAATAACACTATTCAATATTTGATACAGCTGAAGAGCCAAGTTTAATTGAGAAAAATCTCTTCGTCAAATGTCACTTAATGTTGGCTTTGAGAATTGAATACAAACCATTAAATATAATATTAATATCGAAATAGCTATGCTAAACTATATTGCTAAAGATGAAAAGGTAGCAGTCTTCGGCGAAACCAATTATAGAATACTACTTAGTCCTTGTAATGTCAAATTCGTTGACTGGAAATAATTCAACAAGGAAATATCTGTGAATATCTGTGTCTTCAATAGAAAACGAAGAATACGAAAAAAAGCTATTTTCATTTAATCACATGCGAAATGATCATATAACAATGGCTAAAAATCTTATTGAAATATCGTCCACTTAACATGAAAAGAAGTCCAAGATAGAATTGTCTAGCTCGTTTAGCTAAATATTTGATGTTAAAAAAGAAACAAATCTCAATGAAATATCACCAAGATCACATCGTTCCGGATTTCATATTGCATCTATTACAACAAAATCAGTTTAATGAACAGATTCTTCATCTCCAAAACATATTGTCTCCAATTGTACGATCAGAATATTAACCTCCTTCATTAATAAGATGGAGAGATACTTCCTTCAAACGAAGCATCCTTGATAATCAAGTATAAATTCTTTTTATGCAGAAATAAACTCTCCCTCTAATACAGTTATTTCAAACCATCGAAAATACATTCATGAAGAGATCAAAAAATTGTTTTTTCTTATATTCTCCAACACAAGCAATGATCGAAAATTATTAATCCAAAATCTTCTCTCTTGACAACGATCTCGTGTTTGTCAGTACGATATGATTCGATACCGAGTTCTGTTGCACATTTGATTCAACCAATCCAAATGATCGGACACACTTCAGTTCTAAAAAACGAAAAAAATTATTTTGATACTATTATCACACGGTTATGGGCGATCATTAAGAGTTAATTTTCTCTCTTGTGAAGTGTGTCTTGTTCGTTTGCATTAGCTGATTCGACACGACATATAATTCTGAATTTATTATATCTATTCCAAATACCGGACGTCAAGGTATTGAATGCAGTAGAGATGTTTTTTTGATTTGTACTCGTAATCAATTTATTGAATTAGGTCATGTTTGGAGAATATGCGAAGAAAGAAAAACAAAAGGGATGTCATTGATCAATGAAAAATAAATGTTTTTGTTCTGATCATTAACGACAACCATGTCCTTGTTTTCGTCCTCTACAATAATATTTTATATCTTCCGATTTTTCCATTGGCTTATTCGGTGACTTATAGGATGGTGTTGCTCGTTTTGTGAACTTCTGGTGTTCTGCTAGTTTCTCATCGATCTTGGTACATTGTCACACAAGTCAGTGGCGTAACCGGAACTTTTAGACCAATGGGCAAACCTCTCTTGTGCCGAAAAAACATGATCGGCAACATGGTCAAGATTCGTATTGATAGGTCAAAACTTCTTTTGATCCAACAATGTAATAATAACATAACAAAAATACAAAAATTAAAATGAGGTTATTTTATCAACACGAAAACGAGAAATAAGGTTGCTTTATTTAAAAAAATGACAAGTGATGTTTTATCAAATATACATTAAACTCAGATTTTTAGCCCGTATCAAATGTATTTTAGTCAATTTTTAATGTCTTTTTTCCGAAGAAAAAATATCGATTAATAACGTATTAGTATTAGGTCGCTCTTCATTAAACACAGCGTACTGTTAGTATGTTTTCAAACAGAATAATAAAATGATAAGTGCACTATTGTGTATATGTATACTTGTTTATTTCTTTTTGTTTCTTTCGTCTTTTCTTGTAATATATTAGTGTGGAAGAGGGAACGAGGCAATCAACTGGACAAGCTAGGCTCTAGTTCATTTTATTCCATCCCAGTATATAAGAAAAGGCGAAAGGAAAAAGAAAAGAAAAAATTTCAATAGATGAAAACTTATTAATAAAAAATTCAATGGACAATTGCCCGTTTGCCAACCCCTGGCTACATCACTGACACAAGTACTTAGGGTATACCAAAAGTTCTGATCACAGTTTTTAAAATTTAATAAAGCAATAAATATTGAATATTTTACTAAGGCAATATATAGTATAACGTCTCGTCTTTA
>CAJNSZ010001199.1:0-32778 GCA_905329745.1 Rotaria sp. Silwood2 | reverse complement strand
AAATCGATCTCATATTGGAAAACAAAGTTTTCTGAGATCAATACAAACTTATTTAAACTTCTGCAAAACATAATGCATTGGATGCAAACGCAACAGAACCCTTCACTCTATCAGCGATATTTCGAACTCAGCAATGAATATCTTCCAAATTATTCTTCTGATTCGGTCAATCGATAAAGTTTTGAAACAAACTGTTTATGAAACAATGTGTCTTATTCACGGCAGCATACAGTACCAAATTTCAAAACACTACTCGCGGATTTGAATTCCTCGACCCGAAAAACCTTTGCTCAAACTTTGTTTCACTTAGTTTAATGAATGGACTCAATTCACCTCCAGCGTTCTAATGAATGAACGAAGATAGCTCACTCAGCGTATGACCCTCCTTTCAGTAGAGGGAATAAAGCTCATGAGTACTAAATGGATTTGAAATTAAAATAAAAAAAGAATTACAATTAACTTGATTGTTGAACGTGCAATGAAAGACATCGATAGATGCAATAATGTTTAAGCATCATAAGCAGAGATAAGTAACTCCAACTCGAAGATGGATCGAGTGAACCTGGAAATTGATGGGGTGTGGGATGTGAGTTCTTTACTTTATAAACCCATACCCACACGCTTCACACGCCATCATTAAAAAATATTATTGAAGAAATTAACGGAGATGCAAGTCGATTTTCTTAACTGCCAACAACATTCTACTCACAAATCGATTCAAATCAGGTGATAAAAACTAAACTATTTGTAGAGTTTTCTGACAAGAACTGACCGATCCAAAATTAACAGCCCATCGAAAACTTTTCAGGAGCTATTGGAGGATCAGCTGACGTACAACTCGAACAGTTATAATTAATTAGTTCACTTTTGCTCCAACAAATGTGTCTTCTATAAAAATCGAATAATGTTTACAATTGAAGTATTAAAATAACATTTTGTTTTGTATTCTATATTAAGATGAACGAACTATTCATGTATAGAAAGTAATTAGTATTAAAAAATAGTTAATTGATTTATTTGTTGCGATGAACTTGCAACACAACTGACAGATAATTGCTGGCTTGTGAATTTCAGAGTACTTAAATATTTCTCAGGTGATGAATGCTCTCTCTCTACAAAGTGATCGACCTTGATCTCAATGGAAGTTTGATGTGTTAGAAAGACAATTCTTAAGAAGATTTTCTATATAAAATGTTTTATTTCGATAACTTGTAGATATTCACCGAACAAAATTGCCGAATAAAAATGTAAATGAATATGATTATTAGTTTTATGGCTGTGTTTCAACTCAATAAATCTACATTACCAAACTTCTGTGTATTCATATTTCAATGATCTCATTATGTTTTCTCTATTTATTTTTAGAAAATATCAAACAAGAGAAAAAAGCATAATGTAAAACGTAAGTCCAATAAACTACATAGCTTCCAATTGATATAAACTTGAGCTTTAGAGATAATTTGTGGTTACAGCTATAGCTCTGCAGAATTTTTTTTCCAATGGCAATATTACCTCTTTTCAAAATGTAAAAATATCGATTTTTGTTGATCTATTAATTTATCTTATAGAAGCATTACCTCATATCTATATATATATATGTTTATCGATATTTGATACAAATAAAATTACGACAGTTTATCTTGAAAATATGATTGATATTGAAGAAGTGGATATTCTTATTAATTGAAATGATCGGTAATGCCGATCATCGTCTTCGTTCTTTATATTTTCGTATTTCAACAGCAGATGATCCAATGATGGCAAAAATTAGAAAACAAGATCAACTATGAAAAAGAATTTTTTTTTATACAAATAAACGTGTTTGTGATAATATTCATCTACAATGGAGATGATTATTATGGACTTTGTATTCCTTTTTATAAAACTGATGAACAAATTTTCAAAAAAAAATTTTTTTTGACCTAATGAAATTCGGATGCATAAAAATTTGTTTTATAACTTCAAACGGTACAGATTAACGAAATAACTTCTCTCAAATTTACAAAGTGATTTGATTGTCTATAAGGTTAAATGACCGTTATACTTTGTTTCCCTTTTATATCTCTGGCTTTTTTCATGGGGCGTTGATCTCGACGGTCTGTTCTTCTTTTGTCTGAACAGTATATTAAAGCGTATTCGAAGTGAAGAATTCATTTCATAAAACAAATTCATTCAATTGAGATTGTAAAATAAGTATGGTTGAAGTTAAACGAAAATTAAGTTCTGATGATTTATCAGAAGAGAAAACAAAGAAATTTTGCAGTAAGTTATTCGTCTGGTGAATATAAAATGATTTGTATTTTTTCTATTTTATTCTAATAGATGAATTTGATCAATTCACAACTTGTTTTGAAGATCTATCAAATGAATTATTATGTGAAATATTTGATTATCTTAATGGATATGAATTATATAAAGTATTTTCAAATCTTAATTCTCGATTTGAACAACTTTTTCATTCTTCATTTTTCTTATTTAAAACTCATTTTTATTTATTTGAAAATGATGAAATTATGAACATATTTAAACAATTTATGTTTTTCAATCGACATCAAATATTTTCTATACGTGTAAATTTTATATTCTATGATAGTTCTTTTTTTTCGTCGTTTTTATTTGATTCATCATTTGATCGACTTGAATCTATTTTTTTTAAAAACATTAAATCCGATACCATTATCCCTATTCTAAGCAATTTATCTTGTTTACCAAATTTTTTTTCATTAACGATCGAAACATCCAATGTTATAGAAAAAATCAATGATATCTATCGATTGATATTTGTCTTACCTAAATTGAAATATTATCGAATTTCCTGTAATAGTCATCATCAGTCAATTACACTTCCACTGGCTATGAATAATCAATTCAGTCCTATTGAATATCTTGTTATTGATCATTATTGTTCTTTAAATGAACTTGCATCTTTAATTTCTTATACACCACAACTTCGTCGTTTAACTCTTCATAAAATAAAAAAGAATGATTTAAATAGTACGATATTAATATCATCAATTACATTAACTAATCTAAAGTCGATTTATATGAATTTATGTCAAACAACATTTAATGAAATGGAAATATTTATTACAAAAATATTTTCAAATTTAAAAACTTTATCTATTATTGGATCAGAAGATATTACTTTTCTTGATGCTCATCGATGGGAACAATTAATTTTAAATTATTTACCTCAGTTAGAAAATTTCTTTATGTTATATGATGATTATGTTGATAATGAACAAACATATCCAATATATACAGGAAGATCGAACCAATTTTCTTCATCATTTTGGATTGAACGACAATGGTTATTTGAAGTCGATATTACGAATGCAGAGATCGAATATACAATTCATCCATATAGGTATATAGAAAAATAATTTCGATAAAAAAATAATAAATAATTTTGTTTCACTTTAGTAAAGCATGGTACAATGATACAAAAGATAATATTATTAATTGTTCTATTGAACATTCTATATTTACTAATTTGACACTCAAATCTATTGCTGATTTAATGTTTGCAGAAGTGGTGTCGAAAGAAATTGAACGTGTTTTAACAATAACACAAATTTATCATTTGGAAATTCTTGAAAAAAACATTTCAATTCCTGAATTGATTCAAGCTGTCAATCTATTACCAGACATAACTACATTAAAAGCTCATTCATTATCAACAGACGAAACAATAACATTAACTGTTAAAGAACTTCTTATTTTATGTTCAATAAAAGAAACAAGTAAAATTATCAAAGTCTATCTTGAAGAGATTGGTGGTGTTCAAGAACTTGATTTTCTTTTTACATTTTGTCCTTATATGAGATATTTCAAAGTTAGATATATAAATACAATGAATATTCAATCGTTTTTACGTATTATTTTCAAAAAAATTAATTACAATAATAATCATTATCTTCGTTTATTAAGTTTTGATGTTCCAACAGCAGATGATAAAATAGTTGAAAATATAGAAAAAATGATCAAATATGAAAAACTACTTACTGATTTTACAGTTAAACGTATAATGGATACTGTCTATTTACAATGGAAATGATTTGAACATATTTATTTTTTTCTTGTAAAATATATTTAATGAATAAAATAAGGATTGTTGAATTAATCAAAGTTTACTTTTCTTTCATAAATAATCAAGTTATTTTTTTATTACTTGATAATATAGAGAAACGAATTAAGACATTCAGACAGTCAAAAATGATTCATTCTACAGAGAAGAATAGAAATAAGAATACAACATTATCAGTTGGTTAGATAACCATAACATATTCCATTTTATTTAAACATTTTTATAAATTCTGCACATGTTTCTCTTAGATACTAAATATTTCATTTGAATTTAATATAAAATCAAGAAACTTATGTTAATATAAAATATTGGTTTTGAACTACGTCTAAACGCGGTTTATAACAAAAAGCGCATTGAAACGCATTCATTTTGCGTTTCATGTTTACATGGGTTAAGGTACACAAAAGATTCTCACTCATATCGATACCTTCACTCACATACTCGCAATAAGTAATTCTGGGACGCATTGTCTGATCATTCATGGACCATAATGAAACAAGACCATTGTCGTTATATTAACTATTATACTACTTGAAATATCAAAAGAAAAATTAAAGTAATATTTTTTTTTACAGAAAATTACAAAGCCACATTGCTATCAATTCGATATAATGTTGGTTGTGATTTTGCTCAAGTATTTTACAAATTTTTTGCTATGAAAAACTATGGCAAGTCGCTTGATTTCATCGACAATCTTCTGAGAATAGTAGGACTTTTTCTTACCAGTACTGGCCCAACCGACCAGACCAAGCAAGCCAGTCGGTAGAATGATCATGAGTTATTATTCATGTTTCTGACCCTATTCACTATCAAATTAATTTTTCGATTAGGCATATCTGTCTTCTAATCAGTATATTACTGGTGTGGAAGGTCTATTTCACTATAATAACGCTTCCCATTATTATGGTCTATGAGTTTCATTTCACTTCATATTTGTCAATGAACAGAAAATTTTAGAGGTTAACAACTTCTAAATTAGCTCTGTATATTAATTCAATGCTCGAGGACGTAAACATCATCAATTATTAAAATATTCAATCTGTTTTTATGTTACATCTACTGTCTTACCTGTTCTTTCTGGGTAAGGCATATGCTATTAATAGCATAAAACAGATAAATTCATGATAAAGATAATTGTTTAAATACATAGCTTGATAATAACTATAATTCATCATGTAAATATAAAACTTTATGATCGATTTTTATTCAAATATAACCTCTGATGCATGCTTCATCATAGAAGTAGTCTTTGGCATCAACAAACAGCACTTTTATATCCAATTATTCGCAACAAAAACATGTAAAAAACTCAGAACAGACTGAATCTGTTGTTACTGTTATCAATTGGAACTTTGGTCAGATAACGCTAGGTGAAATCGATGTAGTCCGAGAGAGAATTGAGCTCTGCATCTAAGATAATCATGTCGAGAGTCAAAACAAATCGTAGAACGAACCCGAACAAGAAAAGATCGAATATAGTGCTAACTTTTCTTACATACTGATGAAAGTTATCCATTATGATCATTTTTTCAGTCCCAGTGAAAACCACTGTCAAAATAGTCATCTTACAAAACATCATCAGACATTTTCTAATGTTTCGTTAAAATGACTTTTTGTGACCGAAATGGATTTCATTCTTTTTTTTTCCCTAACACTTGGTTTTTTGTTATGGTGAGGCTTCATATAATTCTTGTGTAGTACCCTAAACAGCAATGGTACTAAGATTATGCTGAGACATATGCGATGATATGACATCAATTCTACAAAACAATCTCTATATTCTCTACAACATGATGATTGACATGATGTTACTGTGAAGTTATCCAGTACGAGTACAAATGTTGGTATATATCTCATCCTTGATTTTTCTCATATGTAAGTATCAACAAAAATAGAACTCGTTCTATTATTTTTCATAGATACTTCAATGATGTTGTCTATTACCTAAATTATTCTTTTGTTTATCAATGAACTACTTTATCCGAAAGCAGAGTAATTTTAATTAGTTGTATGCAGTAAACAAAACGATGTAAAGAAGATATAATACAATAATTTAGAGTCACTTCAGGTCGTTATTGTCAACGATCGTTCTGATAACATCTTATTAGAAAAATATTATTTCTTGTTTGTATTAAAATCTATACGACAAAAAAAGTCAACATATATCTTTATTTAGCATAAGACAATACTGCCATCTGTAGATCATAAAAGACAAGCATGACTAATAATCCAATGAATACCGATATTTGATCAACATGATAATTAAAAAAAAAAAAAGATATATTTACTTGTAGTTTTATTTGTCTATTGACGATTGTGATGATTAATTCAGTCTATTAAATTGTTCCAATTTTTATACTATGTTTCGTTAAGTTAATAAATAATGTATGTCATTATTTTCAATTATTATTTTGTTAGAAGGTTTTTGTTTTTTTTATTTATTCAGATCATGAAACAAACATTTGTCGATGATATTAGTCAACAATTACAATCGGCCGTATTCTCATCAGGCCTTGCAACAAAACTAATATGCGTATTTTGTATTATTGGATATGGTCTTTCATTTAGTTCTCAATGTGTTCAAATACTTGCAGTCATTCCAGGTCGTGTAATGCCTCCAAATTTTTGGATATGGTTTGTTTATATTTATTTATTTATTTACTTTTCTTTTTCTCGAAATATTTATTTTACTTTTTATCATAGGACATTCATTACACATAGTTTTATTGAATTACATATATGGCATACAATAATTGATGTTATTGTTGTTTTTCTTTATTCAAAAATGATTGAACCATTATGGGGTACAAAAGAACTTTTAAAATTTTATTTTATTGTTACAATTCCAAATGCATTAGTTGCAACATTTACTTATTTTCTATTTTATGGTTTAACATTTAATGAAGATTATTTATTTGAAAGACCTATTTATGGTTTAGCATCATTTATTGGTGCTTATTCAGTTGTTATTAAACAAATTATGCCTGATACTATTTTAGCAACAACACCATTATGTAAACTTAAACAAGATCATGTACCATTATTAATTGTTGTTTTATCCACAATACTTTGGCTTGTATATGCTGTACCTATACATTTTTTAATTATGCTTAGTTTTGGTATTATTATTAGTTGGACATATTTAAGATTTTTTCAAGTACATCAAAATGGAACCAAAGGTGATATGTCAACATCATTTTCATTTGCAAGGTAATTGAGAGTTTTCGTCTTTTTTTTTGTTTCTCTATGATTATTTTAATTAAATTTCGTTTTTTTTTTTTTTTTTTTTTAGTTTTTTTCCACCACCTATATCACCAATAATAAGTGTATTTGCAAATACAATTTTTGCAATATTTGTTAAAATAAAATTATGTAAACCATTTGTTAAAAAATATAATGTTGCTTCATCATCAAATATTACAATAACTATTCCAGGTGCTGAAGCAGCTGATGCTGATAGAAGAAGGTTTGTTGTTCATTTAAATCTATTATGATAATATTTCTCAAATAATTTCAAGTTTTATTCATGTCTAATGAGAAGAATATTAGAAATGAAACATAAACGAAATTAGATATTTATTTGAATTTAAAAAAAAAACGAATGCTCGTATACAAAATTAAAGAAATATCAATTTACTCATGCGAGAATCTCATAGCTTTTGACTTATTTTATTCAGTCAAGTTTTGAATTGAAATCTTGTACAATTTAACCTTTTACCACTATGACACTTATCCATTAGAACAATTTCATTGTACTGATGTACTCGTCTTGAATGATATGAAAATTGAATTTAATTGTTAAGTGACTTTTTTTTACAGCTTTTCTTAGTTATGTTGTTATTTTATCTGTATAAAGTGGGGAAATTTGACGAACGATTAGTTTTAATCAAGTTTTTAACATAAAAGATTGTGCTATTGATGAGTTTATATCAATGAATGTCTAGCTTATCGAAGACTCTATATAATGTTCGAAAATCATTTCTATTCAATGCTATGTTACTCCAAGTAATCAATGGAATTGAATTCGAAGTAAATGGACACATTATTTTGTTTTAAAAAAGACACAAAAAAAGTTGTTATAGAATTTTTCTCTAGCTTTAATAGGTTCTACTTAATGAAATTATGCATATCTTAAAAGTAATTTATCACTTGCCGATAAATAATGACAAAAAGACAACTTTACGACAGTACGCTGACTGTATATGTACCGAAATCTTACCACGACACGACAGTATTTCTGTATGTTATATATGACCCAATTAAATATCGTATTTTTTCACTTGAGAAGATACAGATTGTAAAATCAGATATCTATTTTTTGAGAATAGTACTTCTTTTTGTTTTTCTCTACTAAAAATAAAAATTCATTAGAAAGAAAATTTTTTATGTAATCAGAATTATTGTTTTTTTATTCTAGACAAAAAGCATTAAAAGCTTTAAATGATAGAATGAAATTAAAAGATTCAGCATCAGAAGCATGGCCTGATCTAGATGAAAATCAAAGTCCATTATTACCTCCAACACATCAATTAGAACCTTCATCTATAGTAATTAATATGGATAATTCAAATAAAATGTTAACATCAACCAAAGAAGATTTAAATCAACAACAAACATCATCATAAACATGAGTTGTCTTTTCTTTCTTTCGTTCTTTAATCGCTTTGTATAATAAAAAAAAAAAAAATATATTCAAACAAGATTTTTTTTTTCAATTCATCATAAATATGACAATTCCTTGAAATTGAAGGACAATCTTAAGGCTTTTAAAATCACATATCAAATAGAGATTTATCACTTTAACGAAAAAAAATCTTTTCAATCTTAAAATAATATCAGACAAGTTGAACAAACTAATATCTTTTTTTTCTTTAATTTTAGATATAATATAACATGTTTTACATAAATTATTAAATATTCTTCAAGTTCCATCACTGGATGAAAATTGTTATCATAAAGACATTATAAGTAAATATTGACTGATGAATTTATGAGTGATCGTAAATGTTTTATAATCAAACAAATAATGAACTATTATTCATTCCGAACACAACAGTATAATATATTTTACTATATTAACCATCCATTTATAAGATTAATTTACTAAACATTGATGTCATCATTTTCAGGCAGTCTTCAAGTTAGACACTTATCAATTCTTGACCTCCAAATTACCATCTGTCGAAATTGTGTATATGACAGTTTCAAACTTCTAGAATAATAAATCGATTCTTCTTTTACCCACAATCGAGTTAAATCTTAAAATTTTAATTTTTTGTTTTTACTCTAACAATGAACTTGAATTCTATAGTATGATGATAAGATTGAACTATGTCATAAATTTAACTTAGCGACAACATACATACTCATCTAAATTGTTAACAAACGGGAAAAAGGTCAAATGATTAGTATAGAAGTAAATGAATTATATGATGTCATTATTGATATATATTTCAGAAATTTTGTGTTTATAAAGTTATTATACATATGCGTTTTTCTTTTTTTTGATCAATCTTAAAAGTCATCATTTATATTCATTTTAAATTGTAACATAGAAGAAATATGGCATACAATGACCATGAGCTAGATCAAATATTTGGTAATCCGATCTTACACTTGATTTAACAATGACGTATATACAAAATATATTTCATTCCAAGGATTTCTTCCAGAAATATTTCCGTGTGATAAAAAATTTCTTTTTTTCCATTTTTAGAAGAAGAAATAAAATAAAATCCTCTTGTTATAATCTACTTTAAAAATTAATATTTTAAAAACTTTGTTAATTATTCTATAAAAAGAAATATTTGACCAATAGTAAAATTCAATAAAAGAAATTCTTTCTAATTCTATCATCTATTTAAAATCTAAGAATAGGAACATATATATATATATATATAAATGCATAACATAGGAAAAAAAGAACTTTTTTTCTCCTTGAAAAAAAAATCGCGCAATTCGTCAATCTAATTAACTCTTTCTATAACATAGCATCACGTCGCTTTTTCTTTCTTTCTTTCTTTCTTTCTCTTTTTTTTTGCTTTTTTTTTGGATTGTATATATGGCATCATATGTATACTTGACGAGAACATAAGCAGTAGTAACCCTATCATCATCATCAACATCATCCTGAAACCATTTCTGTCTAGTCTTATATGTATATATGTATTGCATTCGCTTGGTTTTCTTTTATGCTGCTACTACTGCTTGTCGTCATCATTGTATTGTCGTATTTCAGAGCGCGAGGGAGAGAGAGAGAAAGAATAAAGAACAGCGTCATGGAGGCATCAGCTCGAGGGTTCTGTGCATGCTGATGGGGCGATTTTTTTTTCTTCTCTTCTTGTCTAATGCCTTTCTTTCCCTTTTCGCTGCCGCTTCATCTCTTCATATTATAGCGGTGAACTGGCCAGACCCATTTCCAGCGATCGACCGTTTTTTTTTATTCTTCTCATTGGTCGGATGAGTTATTAATATAATCAAAGCAGCGTTTGCATGAGTGAGAGAGAAAGAGTAAGTAGTTCAGAGTTCATCAGACGCGAACAAGAAGAAAAAGAAGAAGAAGAAGAAGAAAAAAAAAACTTGTGCATGAATGTTTTTTTTTTTTTGTGATGGTTTGAGAAAAAAAAAATCGACAAAGAAAGAAGCAAGAGAAAAGAGATCAACCACCCACCATTCAGGTGGAAGAAACTGCGAGAGGGAGAGAGAGAGACAGCAGAGATTGTACACATACACACGTCACTCTCTCGTAATTTTCCGTTCTCTTCTCGTTTTCTTTTTTTCTTCTCGCTCTTTCTCTCTTACACCAGTATAGTATAGAAGGGTCGAGCATGTAGGCGTTAATCATCACATTCACATTTCTCGCTTTCGTCGTCGACTGGACATTGCTACGCGGTAAGTCTACACGTTAGGTCGTTTTTCTCTTCTTCTTCTCCGTTCATCATTTATTCATTTTCTTTTAACATGAACTTATCATATACTTATTTGTTTCTAGTATAGATATATAGATATATAATATATATATATATATATATAGAAATTATTTTTTTATTAATTAAAAAACAATGCCAAGTGCAGCAATAATTGATTCATTTGTAACTGATTATCAACGTTCATCATTACTTATTCCATCATTTAATAATGAATTTTCATTACAATTTCAACAACAACAACAACAACAACAAATAGCCGATTCACTTGGTAAAAAAAGTCAAAATATGACCGAATGTGTACCGGTGCCAAGTTCGGAACATGTCGCCGAAATTGTTGGTAGACAAGGTTGTAAAATAAAAGCATTACGTGCTAAAACAAATACATATATTAAAACACCCGTTCGTGGTGATGAACCTGTTTTTATTATAACTGGTCGAAAAGAAGATGTTCATATAGCAAAAAAAGAAATTCTATCAGCTGCTGAACATTTTTCACAAATACGAGCTGGTAAGAAAAAAAAAAAAACTTCAATTTTTATTTCAATAATTCTATATAATGTTTCTTGTTGTTATTTTTTTTTCTTTAGCTCGTAAACAACAAAGTAGTACGAGTAGTTCATCGAATAGTAGTACAAGTAGTGGAAGTAATACAAATTTACATATAAATAATTTAATATTACCAAGTCAACAAACAACAATACAAGTTCGTGTACCATATCGTGTTGTTGGTTTAGTTGTTGGACCTAAAGGTGCAACTATAAAACGTATACAACAAACAACAAATACATATATAATAACACCAGGTCGTGATAAAGAACCTGTTTTTGAAATAGCTGGTTTACCGGAAAATGTTGAAGCTGCACGTTTGGAAATTGAAAGTCATATTGCTGCACGTACAGGACAAACATCATCATCAGGTCATCAATCACCTGTTGAAGATAATAATGATGATATAAAATGGATGAAAACAAAATTTACTCATCATCTATCACTTCCATTTAATAATAATACAATTGATGATAATAATAAACATATTCCATTACGTACGGTATCTCAATCATCTTATTTTCCATTAGAAGATAATTCATTAATGAATCAATCATTCGATTTTGGTTCATCATTTGATTTAATTAATGAACAAACATCGGATAATAATAATAATATTAATAATAATAATAATAATAATAATACAATATTTGATTCAGTTTGGTCAAATTTTAGTCTTTTATCATTGAAAACATCATGAATATATATATACACACCCTCAGGTATGAATAATTCTTAGTGCGTGTGTGTGTGCGAGTGTGTGAGTGTGTGTGTTATTAATTTATTCTGTGTATTTTTTTACCTTTATTTGTTTTGTCATCGTGTACAGCTATCTTGATCAGGGACATTATATGTATTAACCCGGAAAAAAAAATTTAAATAAAGTTTATTATTATTATTCTTCTACTTTATTATTATAAGATCTATCTCATTGTGAATGAGCATATGTTTTGTGTGTGACCCACTAGTTCTAAGTCATTTGTATGTGTTCCCTATTCAGGAAGTCAAACTGCTCAAACAATTTTTTTCTGTTTGTTTGTTTGTTTTGTTTGTTTTTTTTTTTAGTTGTAGGTATCTATCTATCTATCTATAAGTGTATGTGAGCTTTGAGCCTAACTTATTTTTTTTCTTCTCTTTTTTTTTTTTTTTTTGTTTGTTTGTCAACACAAGTCTAGGCGCGTAGATTTTTCTTTTTCTATTCGGGTGTGTGATTAGTATAAAATACCTGTTTTGTTTGTTTGTTCGTGTGTGTGTGTATGTAGAAAAAAACTAAAGATGTGAAAATCATACACACATATATATATCATTTATTAGTTGCTATTATTATCATTATTTTTTTTTTTGTATGCTCCGCATTGTCCAAGAGAAAAAAAATTTACAATTTATAAGAACCTTGTCTCAGGTACAAAATAAACCTATGTATACGTGCATGTAGGTTTTTCTTTTTTTTTGTTCTTTTTTTTTTTTATATTTTTTTCTCTTGCTCGAATAAAAACGTGCAGGGACATATATGATGTCTGGCCTATCTATTTAATGAATGTTTTTTTTTTTTTTTTCTCTTATTCTTTGATTGATGATATGAAAGAAAAGATGTGTCATTATGTGAATAAGAGAAGAGCAAGAAAAGACCCTTGAATGTCTATGTTTTTACAATAAAGGTTAATGTCCGTTGTGTCCGTATGTTGTTTGATCTATTGAACGTACGGTACCGTGTATGCGCGTCGTATATTTTGTGCGAGTTCACCGAACGGTCAAAGTCAATTTGATCGTTTCTTTTTTTCTTTTCTTCAGCTGCTTCATCACTGATAATTTTCTATTGATGATTACATGCTGATAATCGATTTTAAATTTAAACTAGGGATTTTTTTTTTTTTTTACTAGCCTAAAAATAAAGATAAAAAAGAAACTCCCGATTGCATCATTATGTCGATATGATGCAACAATACATATACATTCATATATAATCAACATCTGTTGTTCATAGATTACCAAAGATATTTGTTTTTATTCGTTATTCATCTGGCATTAAAAACAAAAGAAAAAAAGAAATATAAAGAAAACAATTGTTTATGATTTTAATTCATATCAAGATCTTTGTCGAAAATGTTTGTTTGATGATGATCATTTATAATTATATCGTTCGATATGTATCGAAATTTCACATTGAGTTTATTCTTTTGAACTTATTTACATTTAAATTTAACATCGACAAACATAATTATCTTGATCCAGTTTTCTTAAGATATAAAACAAAAGAAAGAGAATAAAAGCGCATCTTAGATTATGATCATAATCTAATGTTTGTATTATTCTTATGTTCATTTCCTGTTTATTAAAATTGATCTACTTTTTTTTTACAAGAATCTACGTCTTAACATTTTCTGCGTATGAAAAGATCATCTATTCCTTAATTGCGAATATTCATTAAAATTCGTTTTCTTTTAGAACGACATTTTAGAAGTGTGTATGTTCAAATGTGAGAAAAAAAAAATGTTTGACTTTTATTTTTAGTTTGTTTATAGAAATAGTTGATTAAACAATCGCATATATGAAATGTAAACGAAAAAGGAGAAACACTTTTTTTTTTTTTTTGTTAATTATATATGATCATTATATTGTGTGAAATCTATACCCGGAAGGAAATTTAAACCACACTATTTTAAAATGATTTAGTATTTTGTTATAAATATAAAAAAAAAAAACGAAAGTATCATCAACTATGATAAGAATTTTATGAGTTTGACATAATTGAGATTGTTGAAGATAACAGTTAAATGTATATATGTTTTTTGTAAAGTGTTAAAGAATATATGTATATAGCATGATACTTAATGGACATAAAGGAAGAAAAAAAATAGTGATCGATGAGACATTATTTGCCTCAAGCTAATCATTTAACAATAACAAGAAGAAAATTTCATCTTTTTAAAATACATCTCGTAGTTTTATTTTTTCAATATAATACTTCAATATAATTAATGCTTCAAGCATTTCTATTTGAAAAGTACAAAAATACTTTGAATTCAAATATATTAGTTTAATGTATTTTCACATAATTAAAAAGAAAACAATAGTAAAAAAGAAACTAATTGAATTTTTATCAATAATAAATTTATTTTAAAATACTTGTACAAATCTTTTAGTTCAAGATATTATTTTAAATCAGAATATACTCTTTACGATTGCATGTTATAATCAATAAATTGAATATAGAAGAGTGACCTTCCCATTCTTGAAAATTGTTCCTTTTTCCCCAGTGCAACTCAATGAGTTTTTTCACCAATCCTTACAACAAGGCTCGAACTCTATCCTCTCAATACTCGACCTCCGATTCGTGACACTCCTGTGAATATGAGTATAATTCTATCATGATAAAAAAAGATCAAAGAATGATTCGGTTTTCTTCTCTTTTTCTTTTAGATAAGTATGAGTTCAATATGTTCATCATGTAAACAAATACTTTTAAATAATACTATAAAAAAGTGTTGTGGTTCATGTCAACAAATATATTGTTCAAATTGTGTATATCAACGTATAGCTGTACCGAAATTAAATTATCAAATGTATGAAGTTTGTACAAAATGTTTTCATTCGATAAGTACAGAACTTATGTTACAAAAACCACCAAAAAATTTTCTACAACGATTAGAACAACAACAACAACCATCATCAAAACAAATACGAATGCCTGTAAATCAACTTGATCCTGAAACAAAAGCACTTGAAGAACGTCTAGAAAAATTACGCATGGATTTTCCAGCAAAACCATTAAATACAACAAATAATATTTCGAATAATCCAGATGATCTTATACAACAAATGCATGATGAATTATCTATTAAACAACGAGAAGATTATTCTCTTCAACAACGTTTACGTATTTTACATGAAACAATGCCAGCTGCAACACCCGATACAGTTATATTACCATCAAGAAAAAAGTCAGAAGAAAAATCTAATGATGATAATGATGATGAAGAATTTCCATGGTGTACTATATGTAATGATAATGCAAGAAAACATTGTCTTGATTGTGATGAACTATTTTGTGAGTCATGTGCTAAAAAAATTCATCGTCAATCAGATTATAAAAATCATCAATTGGAAGTTTATAAACCATCAGCAAAAGCAAAGAAAAAATATAATTATTAGATCGATTGGTACCATATGGATTTGCTAATTTTTCTTCTTTTTCTTTTTTTTTTTTTTTGATTTTGTTTTATTCTTAAAGGCGAAAGAAAACAGCTGGATAAGTACTCAATTATGAAAAGAAGACGAAGAAGAAGAAAAACAGCTGCTTCAATGTGATTTCCTTTTTTTCTTTTTTCAATTTTAATATTTACATAAAATTAACATTTTTCATAAAAGAAGAAAATACTTGATGAACAACATATCAAAGATTCAAAATAATCATCAATCACCTATTCGAATATATATATATTTATTTAGCTGAAGGCAATATATATATGAAAAGAAAAATCTATATATTATTGATGTGTTCATAAACACATATCAAATATGGTTTATCCATCGAAATTTTTGACTTGTATTTATTCGTATTGTAATTAAGAAAGTTTATACACGAGAGGCCTGTCAATCTCTTGAATGAACTTATTATCATTAGTGTATATGCATGAACACAAATGAGTCTTATTCATTTGTGTGTGTTTTTTTTTCTTCTTTGTTTAGTTGAGTGATGATAGACTAACAGCTGTTAGGTTGAAATTGGACACGCCCTTTCCTTCTTTCTTTTTTTTCTCTTCCATCATGCATGACATTTATCTAATTAAAAAAGAAATCTTAATATTAATTTATTCCATAGAACACACATACATAAAAAAAAAAAAAAGATTTCTTATTTTTTTTGCTAAATAATATTGGATGATGTGTCACGAAGTTCATAAAACTGGATTTAATCAAATATGACAAACGCATTTGTTCAAATTAAACAAACTGAACATACTTTTACTTGTTTAACATGAATATCCTTTTATACCTATAATCGCATTTTTTTTTGTGTTAAAATAGAGAATAGAGAAACGTAAAGAACATTGCTTAGACTTAAAGAGAGAGGCAAAACCTTGACCTAAAAGAAGATATGAAAAATGAATAGATAAAAATTTGAACTTATAAATAGTTCTTTCTTTTGACGACGCGAACATTTTATGATAACAATCAATGTCAACTATGTGAACAATATATTAAAATACATATGTTTTATGACTTGGCTTTTTTGTTTTAAATCTCATCATTTTTTTTTTTTTTTAAACTTTAAATAAATTTTCTTTGTAAGTGTATTTTATTCAAATAAAATGATGAAATAATATTTTCATTGAATTGCTATTCAAATTCGAAAAAGTAAAGCTTTAAATTCACTACACTATTAAACAATGTCAATTTACGTCGAGAAAAAAAATTTAAGATCTCAAATTTCTAGTTGTTTGTATTGAAAATAAGTCTTTTAAGGGAACGCAAAATCATTTTAATAAATTTCATCATTATTAGTAAAAACCTAAAAGCTTATCCAATGATGATTAGAAAAACATAAAAAAACGACATGATCTAGTGTAATCAACATAAATCATACTAATTCACCGTTTGTTATATTATTTCAGTTCTTTCTCTTGAGGCAACTTAGAGTTGATTTCAGTAGAACTCATTCGAGGAAACCTACTATGCTAATGTTGTGGAAAATAAAACGATTTGTTTAATGAAGTTCAACGAACCACGAAATTAGTTTATTTATATACAATTAAAAAAATACATGGTAGTTAGTGATTATTATTTTTCAATCTATCTAAAAATACTATAATATTATAAAATTTCTCTGAGATCATGTCAAGATGCAGAGCATGACAAAGTTTCATTTGTTTTCAATTAAATTTTATTACAATTATATAGAAGAGTACTTTTATAATTATTGCGCTATTTTTTGATAGGTTTTCGACACAGTACACTTGTGTCCATTATAAAGTAAGAATATAAAAGAATCGGTTCTATCATGCTTTGCATTCTGACATGTTTTTTCAAGCAAACAGCATAAAATATATACTATGACGGTCTACAGAGAATTTTTCCATTGCCAAATGATATAATTTTGACTCATGTTTGTTAAGTATCTCATGAAAACGTCATGGTGCACAACTGATAATTTTAGAATGGCCTTTTTACTACAGCTTCAACATATCTTGAAAATCTCATGGGATTTTTTTATGATTTCTGTCATCTTCTTTCTATACAATAGTACTCTTTCAGAGCAAAAAATAGAAATTGTTGTTCTCTTTTTCTCTATTCATGCTTCCTTTTGATCGAACATTTCAGAATTCTCAAAGGAACTTCATTGTAACCAATTCTTTCTTTTTTTCTTACTTCAACAAGAATATGAGAAACTTTGTTGCTGCATAGAGCCCGTTCTTTTTATAATTATACATTGCTATTATTATAATAAAAAATGCACTTCCATAAATGAAGAGCCCCCTTTTTTTTTTTTTGAGTTTTTTCGAGATTTTTAACTTATCATTTAAAAAATAACACTTAATAAAAGATGACTGTTAAGTTCTGTTATTTGACATGCTCTTTCAAATTAAAAGCAAATTAAGTACATAGTATGCGATTGTACCGAGAATTTTACCTTAACGAATGATCTATTTTTGATGGTCGTATGATAAATATCTTCGAAAAACGTCATAGTGTAAGACTAAAAATTTTAGTATAGATTCTATTGTGAAAAAGAACGATAATCGATAACTGTTGAAATTGTCTCCCTCGAGAAATTTGATTTATTTCATGTAAAACTATCATATTACGTGTCTGTTCAATAGTAGTTTTCAGGCGTTTGAAAATAGTGCAAAACTACCGAGGAAAAAAACATTAGCCACACAAACAAATCCTTGAGAGTAAATTGTGAGCATTTCCTTGCTGATGTTGAAAAGATTTAAACATGAAAATTGTATTTTAGATGAAAATGAATATGCTATTCTGAATAGGTATTCCAATATATGGGATTGAGTCAAAAATAGAATTTCACGAAAACTCTGTTTTTCCTGTTTATTTATCTACTGTTTGAAGTTCTTGATTCTCACTGTTTAAGTAACTTTTCGATGGAATTCATCTTTTAACTTAACGCTGCGATGGAACAGACGTGAAGTTTTCGACGAAAAAAAAAAGTTTGCGAAAATATTTGAAATATGCCTAAGTTCGCTCATTTTGCAATGCTGATTCAAAATATCAGTAAGAAAGGCTCAAAATCTTGTTTCGAGAACAATATCCTAAGAGTTTCGTCGGATGATCAGCGATATTCTTTTTTCGATCTTTTTCTACTTCTGTGCACAGTATAAATAAGTATTGTATGACTAATTCTACATGACTCATTTTCAGATATGTTTTGTGATAGTTTGACATAGAAGAAATTAAATTTCTCCAGGGGGTCAATTTCAATAGTTATTGACTCTGCTCCTTTCATGCAGTTTGAATGTGCCTAGCCGGAGATCAATTTTTGAACGAGAGAATGACTTCTACTATTGAAAAGAATATTAAACCGTAAAATTCTTTTCATTTGTATATAATTACAAACAAATGATTCATGAACTATAAGATGATGTCTTTTTGTTTTTTTTTTCCTATAAAATCATATCTGATTTTCTTTTAAAAGATCCAGTACGACGAATAATTTCTTGTTGATTTATATCAAGTTCTATTTTATTCGATGGTAAATGATAATTAGATAATGATAACATATTTTTATGTTGAAGATTTTTTTCATCATATATTGATCTCCATGTTTTTATTCCAAGACCAAATCCATAAGAAATTGAACGTAGAGATAATCGAGAAAGATTATTTTCATGTGTTATATCTATAAATGAATATTGTTGACGTTTATGAACGAATGTATTATTTAATGATGATAAATATTCATCATATTTTTGTTCATTTTGATATGAATTTGTATGTTTTGATTTTAATTTTATTTGATGTAAATCATCAGATGAATATTGATTCGTACGTAATGAACTTTGTATATGTGAATTGAGAGAAGAAAATTGTTGTTCATCAAGACTAGCACGCCATTTTGGTGAAGATAAAACTAAAGAATCATCTTCAACAAATGAATTTCGTTTGTCTGATAGATTAGTTGATATTCGTCTAGTTAATTTATTTGGTGGCATCACTGTACAAAATAAAAGATACATTTAAAGATCAATTTTCTAACGAGAAAATCATCTATTTGAATTCCTGTTTTGTTCATAAAGTACAAATCATAGTTTAAATGAAATATGTGCCTTTCTTCTCAAATTATGTACATTTCAGCGAATTTTTAGTATAATATGGGATAGTACAGAAAAAAATCCCATCAAAAGAATTTCATTGTATTTATTACATCTTGAAAATTTCCGTTCAAACAGATACTTATTCTCCGAGATAAGATGTTTGCTAACGATTTTGTAAAAGACACTGTCAACAGATTAAATTTTATCAATCAATCAGAAAAATCTAAAATCAATTAAAATCTAATCTTGAATCTGAAAAGTCAACATTAAATACCGTCATTTTAATCGAGTTTTACTCAAGAGAGAATTAATTTTATTCTATTTTTTTTTTTATCGAAATTTCTTACATAAAATTTTGCACTTCGCAACTAGTAACAATCAGGAATCTTTTATCTACACACAAGATCAAATACACTATCAATTACGTTAAACACCATGGATTTTATTGAAATGAAATAGTGTAACTAAAAATAGTAAACGATCTAACTCTTTGAAATTGATTAGTGGCCATTTTGCTCGTGAAACCTTATGTTAATAAATAAGTCGTCAAGTTGGAGTACCGACGAACGGATCTGGATCTTTCAGTTCAATACAAAATTCGATTAATCTCTCGTGCTATTTTTCTTTTCAAGCATTAAAAGTTGTTCGATCTTATTCAATTTATGGTGACTATGATAATAAACTTTTTACAATGTTTTAAGAAATGACTGCAATGATTTTAGGCATGAATACTTCTTGAACGAGTACGAGTCATGAAAAAGTGACTCGATTTCGAGGCCTGGCATAACAAGATCTATTATTAAACAAAATTTCAGACGGATACTTCTTACTGCGATTTTTTACTTCATATCCTGTAATATGCTAAAAGTTCAATTTTAAACAATTATAACTCGAGAAGAAAGGCATAAATTTCATCTAAACTATGATTCTTACTTTATGAGCAAAGTAGAAATTCAAACAGAGTACAAGTTGGAAACGTTCCCTCATAAAGTATTAAGTCAAATTCGCATGTAGATGTCAGGATTAGTAATCAAAGGCGGCTATAACTTACAGGTCAATTTTTGACTAAAAAACGAGATATATGTAGGTTTGTAGAGAAAGGCTTCCTCTATCCAACGGTATATATATTATCAAAATCCGGTGCGTACCAGTGACACATCCATTGGTGACGCCGCCTTTTTGAAAAAAATGTCTATTGTAAGGAGGAATTTCTTTCTTAAAGGATATTTGATTCGAAAAATAATCGAATTATATTTATTACTTGTAACATAATTGTGTGCACGTAATTTGTTCTGTTCTCGTTCAGTTATATTTTCTATGTCAGAAAAAATCATTACTATTCCAAATTGAGCTATAAGAGGAATTATCATCGTATGATCTGTACTAACATATATGTTTGGATATCGAAGAATAGATGCAATTTGAATAGATATAGATTTTATCGTTTCTCGGCTTGGTAACCAACGAAGATGAGAAGCATGAATTTTAAAGATACGTTCACTTTCNCACCCCCGCACCTCCACACCCCCCCACACCCACACCCACACCCAAAACCGACACTCACACCCACCGAAACCCACACCCACACCCACCCACACACCCACACCCACACCCTATAATGAAATATGAGCTATTGTGTATAAGCCACGACTGATTGCCACAGAATCTGCTCAATTAAATGACAGTAATTGAGCAAGTTGTATCGTGGCTTATATATCGTCTTGGTGTTGAAAGAATAGTTAAATGAGCTGTTTTAGTAGATAAATAAATATTAGAAAGAAATAAAGTATTTTATCCTTACTATATATATGATTAAATCATATAGCTATCAAGTAAAAGAACAATATATCCAATTCTAATAACACCCATTCGATATGAATATGTTGGCACCGATATTTCATAAATAAAACGGTTTCGATTAAGATCTATTGAAAAAATTGTTTGTAGTAAATATTCTCGTGCTAAGATACGAGTTGTCATATTAATTGGATCATATAAAAATATATAAAACTAGACATGTATACATATATATGTATTCTTTTTAATTTTGTTCTTAATTAAATTTATATACATGATGACTATCACCACTAAGGATAAGATTTGGTTCTAATTCATCTATAAATAGTTTAACAAAACGAGCAGAATGTGTTAACAAAGATTACTGATTGAGTACTAAGCGAAATGATGATGATAATGAACGATTTTGTGTTTGTTTCATAATTGCAGCACGCTTATCATCTACATAGGACTCAAACATATCGATATCTAACTAAAATTAAACAGAATCGTAACTTTAAGAAAATAAAAACACTATGACTTGTTGTAAACGATATTATACTTCAAGATATTCAATATCATTCTGACGATATAAAGCAATAGTTTGATCGAAATAATTTCGAAAACGTTGTCTTAACATTGGTTGTTAATCACCATAATATTCTTCATCAACATCATTATCACTCTCATCAGAGTAACAATACATTTTTGTTCACGGTTTTCATATTGAACTATTGAATCAAAACGATAAAACATCGTTTAAATTCATCATCTGTTGCTGATAAACCTTCATCAGATATCTTATCCAAAAAAAGAAACCAATCTGGTTTAAACATATTAATTTTCTTGAGAAAATATTTTACCTAGATACTTTTAGAAAAACAAAATCATTTTTAGATCAATCAAAAAGATTAACATAAGAACTCAATCCTAAGGTTCTAATAATTATCATATAATTTCTTCATATTATAGTATTGAACAAATGTACCATATATAGTCAGTAAAATAAATGTCATAGCAGTATAAATTTCGATAAGTAGAAAAATCACAGAAAACGAATATCGTCATAACTGAAAAAAGAAAATTTGATTTTTTATTTTTATATTTAAAAATCATGATCAAACAATTCATTGTAATTCAGAACAAGCTACAGAATTGGAAAATGATGTTGTTTTACAAACAGAATTCATTTTTTAGGAAGGTTCATTGAATGATGATTGGAAAACCACATAACGATACAGTTTTATTTTGAACAGGGACATGAATTTTCAATAAAATGTATTTATGCACATATTTATTATCCAACAGAAGAAAGATACCAAGTGAGTTATCTATTACTTGTATCTTTATGGAATTTGAAATGATTTTTTTTTATTATTTTTTAGTGTTTATCGAAGAAACTAAATAGCATACTCCTTCTTATAAATGTGAAATTGCAGAAAACTACTTGGTTTCCAAAGTTGTATAATTTCACATCAATTATCATTTTGATTTTAATCATTTATTACCTAAATAGTTTATTGAAAGTAAAATCTTTGAATTTTATAATGAATTATAGCACTTACTGACCATATCGTCTATTTTATGGACTAACATATCTGCTGCTTTTTCTTTTAGATCGATTACAAGTATTAAAACTAAGTAAATCATCAGATAAAAATGTTCATACCTATCTGAATCTCTTCTTGTAATTAATCCAAAAAACCTTCATCTTTTTCAACAATTAATTGTGGATCAGCAACAAGAAGAAATTTTTCAACAGTGGGCCTATAGAAAACATTTAAAAAAAAAACAAAAACACTTACTCTTATAAATTCAAGCAGTTAAAATAGAACTGAAAGTCATTACATACGAATTAAAAGTATTTCTTTAGTTTTGTTTTTTTTTTAATATATTTTATTCTTACTTTTTTGCTAAGGACTCAATATCTGGCCATTGAAATCCATCATATTCATAAAATAAAACTTCATTAATAAAAACTGTTAGCATAGCCGTAATAATAAAGAATCTGTATCGTGTTAGCATTCATCGTTTCAATCTTAAGAATATCAATTAAAATTTGTTAATAGATTTTATTTGTTTACTTTGTAAAAAAAATATTGAACGAATATATAAACTATTTGAAAAATATCTTGATGATATTTGTAGTCGACCCATATTAAGTTTTAATTCTATGCTCTNATTTTGTGTTTGTTTCATAATTGCAGCACGCTTATCATCTACATAGGACTCAAACATATCGATATCTAACTAAAATTAAACAGAATCATAACTTTAAGAAAATAAAAACACTATGACTTGTTCTAAACGATATTATACTTCAAGATATTCAATATCATTCTGACGATATGAAGCAATAGTTTGATCGAAATAATTTCGAAAACGTTGTCTTAATATTAGTTGTTAATCACCATAATATTCTTCATCAACATCATTATCACTCAGAGTAACAATACATTTTTGTTCACGATTTTCATATTGAAATATTAAATCAAAACGATAAAATATTGTTTAAATTCATCATCTGTTGCTGATAAACCTTCATCAGATATCTCATCCAAAAAAAAAGAAACCAATCTGGTTTAAACGTGTTGATTTTCTTGAGAAAATATTTTACCTAGATACTTTTAGAAAAACAAAATCATTTTTAGATCAATTAAAAAGATTAACATACGAACTCAATCATAAGGTTCTAATAATTATCATATAATTTCTTCATATTATAGTATTGAACAAATGGACCATTTACAGTCAGTAAAATAAATGTCATAGCAGTATAAATTTCGATAAGTAGAAAAATCACAGAAAACGAATATCGTCATAACTGAAAAAAGAAAATTTTATTTTTTATTTTTATATTTAAAAATCATGATCGAACAATTAATTGTAATTCAGAACAAGCTACAAAACCTGAAAACGATGTTGTTTTACAAACAGAATTCATTTTTTAGGAAGGTTCATTAAATGATGATTGGAAAACCACATAACGATACAGTTTTATTTTGAACAGGGATATGAATTTTCAATAAAATGTATTTATGTACATATTCACTATTCAACAGACGCAAGATACCAAGTGAGTTGTCTATTACTTGTATCTTTATGGAATTTGAAAGGATTTTTTTAATTGTTTTTTAGTGTTTATGGAAGAAATTAAATAGCATACTCCTTCTTATAAATGTGAAATTGCAGAAAACTACTTGGTTTCCAGAGTTGTATAGTTTCACATCAATTATCATTTTGATTTTAATCATTTATTATCTAAATAGTTTATTGAAAGTAAAATCTTTGAATTTTATAATGAATTATAACACTTACTGACCATATCGTCTATTTTACTGACTAACACATCTGCTGCTTTTTCTTTTAGATCGATTACAAGTATTAAAACTAAGTAAATCATCAGATAAAAATATTCATACCTATCCGAATCTCTTCTTGTAATTAATCCAAAAAACCTTCATCTTTTTCACCAATTAATTGTGGATCAGCACCGAGAAGAAGTTTTTCAACAGTAGGTCTATAGAAACATTTAAAAAAAGAACTTATTCTTATAAATTCAAGCAGTTAAAATAGAACTCAAAGTCCTTACATACGAATTAAAAGTATTTCTTTAGTTTTGGTTTTTTTTATATATTTTATTCTTACTTTTTTTGCTAATGACTCAAATCTGGCCATTGAAATCGATACTATTCATAAAATAAAACTTCATTAATAAAAACTGTTAGCATAGCCGTAATAATAAAGAATCCGTATCGTGTTAGCATTCATTGTTTCAATCTTAAGAATATCAATTAAAATTTGTTAATAGATTTTATTTATTTACTTTGTAAAAAATATTGAACGAATATATAAACTATTTGAAAAATATCTTGATGATATTTGTAATCGACCCATATTAGGTTTTAATTCTATATTCTCAGTTAATCAATGACGATGAACTAACATTTCCTTTTTTTTTCTAACATTATTTCATTGAATTAAAATCTAGAACTAGATCATATCATCATGTTTATTAGTAGAACAAAAAAAATAAAGAACATAAACAGTACTTTATAGGGGACAGATACAAGTATCGAAAAAAAAAAACAAAAGCCAAAACCCAAAAAAAAAAAAAACAAAAAAAAAAACAAAAAACGGCAAAAAAAAAAAAAAGCACCNGTGTAATTACATGACATTAACTGTAAATACCTTAAAATTCAAATATTTCGGCCCATATTTTAGATTAATTCGTTTGACAGTGAAAGCGTTCATTGGATCCGAATATAATCAATTTCCTTAAATTCCAGTATACAATCTTCCGTCGTGAGTGAAAGATATGAATAAAGTAAAAAAGCGTAGTAGAATATTTTTTTTTTGTTATACAGATAAAATGGACGATTATCGTCAACGAAAAGAGTTATTTGTTAGTAATTTAAATGGGACAAGTCTTTATGAAACAGGTTCTGTAATAATAAGTACATGTACAACATATTTCTTATGTCAAATATTAAAATCTTTTATATCATTATCTAATATTGAAAATTTTTCTATGGTTAATTTTCTTTTTGAAAATTTTATTATTGTGATACCATTGATATTTGTCTGTACGTTCTTATCATCATTAAGTTATTTATTTCATTTTATTCTTTGGTCAATAGGATTTTTGATTTATTTTACAAAAAAAAATTTATCAATAAAACCTATTCAAACAACTAATAAATCATATTCTCGTATAATTGAATTATTTCGTGGTCAGATATTAATTGCAACATGTATATGTATTCTTGCAGTTGATTTTTCTATATATCCACGAGAATATGCTAAAACAGAAAATTATGGTTATTCAATAATGGATTTAGGTGTTGGTCTATTTGCAATAGCACATGGTACAGTTAGTTCTGAAGTTCGAAATAAACAAACAAATTTTAAAGAATTATTTCTTGAAAATTTGATATTATTTCTATTAGGATTAATACGTTTAATATCAATAAAATATTTTTCATATGTTGAACATATTAGTGAATATGGTATACATTGGAATTTTTTTTTAACATTATGTTTTATGAAATTAATTGGACATTGTTTATTAAAGATAACAAAAAATATATTTTTATTAATTTTTATAATATTATTATTTCATGAATTTATTTTATTAAAATATTTTCAATTTGATAATTATTTAATATTATCAAATAATTTAAGAAAAAATTTTATTGATGCTAATCGTGAAGGAATATTTTCCTTAGGTGGATATGTTTGTTTATATTTAATTGGAATTTCTATTGGAAAATTTATAATTAATAATGAATATAAACAAAAATTTAAACAAATGGGAATTACATTTTTTATTTTCATGATTATATTATGTACAATTAGTTATAATCCATCAAGAAAATTATGTAATTTATCTTATATTTCAAGTACAACTGGTTTAGCTTGTATGTGTTTAGCATGTTTTAGTATGATACAATGGTTATTATCAAGGAAAGGTTATTTAACTGAATCAATTTTAATTAAAAATGTTAATCAAAAAAGTTTAGATACATTTTTAATAGCTAATGTATTAACAGGAATAATTAATTTAAATATAAATACAATTGATACATCAGATTTTCTATCATTATTTATTATTTTTATTTATATGTTTATTGTTACAATATGTTCATATTTTTCTCCATCATTAATTAAATTAATTATGAAAAGTTTAAAGTTATCGAAATATTAAAATGTTATTAGTCTTCTTATTTAAAAAAATTCGAAGAACTTTAAAAAATTGTTTGTCTTTTTCTTTTTTTTAAATAAACTGTTAACTCTATAAGTTACTTGAATAATATCAAGCATTACAAGGTTTTAGTATGGGTGATATGTGTAGGGCTGTACATGGAATCTATTTTCGACAATAAGTCGATGCCGGTTTTATATTTTATGGTGAGAGCCTGTTCGACCCAAATTCTTTCTCAGACGATTGGTACCTGTGGGGTAGTGTTTATAATGGCAAGTGTACACAGTGGAAGCAAAGCTTGCAGACATTTGGAGTTATGAAATATACGCTGCTGTACACCTCATTTGAAAAATAGCGTGTATAGCCTTCACTTTGCAAGCGAAATTTACACTTTGCTTCTTATATGTTGAAAAGTAGTTTTAGTTGAAAAATTCTGTTTAAACAATGAATATACGGTGACCTATTTTGATTTGTTCTATAATTTATCAGATATGATCATTTTTTTTCTGATTTTGTTATCTATTTTCCTTCCCTGGTTCAATTCAGTTCGCTCCAGGTAGTTATGCAATCCCCTTCATGGATCGTTACCTTGACACTGTGAAGGAGCTTGTGTGTTCCAAGGACGCTGCGAGCTATACCACAGGGAGAGCATAATCCCAGAAGGGTCACCCATGACGGACAGGACACAGCCGAGGGATCAGACAAAATACGATCCATTGGAGAAGGAAATGGCAATCCACTCCAGAATTTTGCCAAGAAAACCTATATGGACAATTACAACCAGAGCAATGTCAGCATGGTACTGGAAGATGAGTCCCTCAGGTCGAAAGGTACTCAAGAAGCTACTGAGGAAGAGCAAAGGACAAATACGAGTAGCCTTGGAATTGATGATGTGACTGGATCAAAGCCAAAAGGACGTCCAACTGCTGATGTGTCCAGAGGCGAAAGGAAAGTGCGATGCTGCAAAGAATCACATACAATTGGAACATGGAATGTCAGAACAATGAATCAGGGCAAACTCGATGTGGTCAAAGCAGAAATGTCAAGATTGAGCATCAACATTTTGGGAATCAGTGAAATGGACTGGAAAGGGTCACTTCACGCCAGACGAACATCAGATATTCTACTGCGGACAAGAAACTCAAAGAAGAAATGGTGTGGCCATCATTGTGAATAAAGTGGTGTCCCATTCGATGCTCGGATACAACCCAAAAATCACAGGATGATTTTAATTCGACTCCACCGCAAGCCAATCAATATTACGGTGATTCAAGTCTATGCTTCAACCACAGATGCGAAGGAAACCGAAGTATAACAGTTTTATGCCGATTTGCAGTAGCTCTTAGATACTTCGCTAAGAAAAGACGCCATAATCATCATGGGGGACTGGAATGCTAAAGTTGGAAGCATAAAAACATCTGGAAAATTTGGTCTTGGCGTGCGAAATGAAGCAGAAGACAGATTAGTGGAGTTCTGCCAGAATAACTCGATGTTCATAGCAAATACCTTCATCCAACAACCTAAACGACGACTCTACACGTGGACATCGCCGACGGACAATACAGATATTAAAGTGATTATATAATTTGCAATCAAAGATGGAGTAACGAAGGTTTGTGGGTTGAGAACTTATTCACTTTAATTTATTTATGAATATGTCGGCTAATATGGGCCCTAATAGAGATGTTCCAGGCAACTTCGTCAAATTGCATATAAATTTTTTTGTAGAAATCGAAAAGGAATATTACATACAGTTATTTCTAAAAATTGATTCAATTGAGGACAGTTAAAAGGATTACGTGGCGGGGACGGTTTTTTATAGAGCACATCCAGTGTTATATCAGTGGCTTCTTGTATTGGAACATTGATATAAAGATTATTAACGCCGAAGCTAATCATAACTTTATCTTTACTATTATTAATCTCACAAATTTTTTAAACAAAATAAAATGAATCACAAATATATGAAAAAGAAGAGATAGTTTGATTATTTTTAATTGATTCTGCGAGATATTTGGATAATTCATGATTATAAGAATCCGTAGAAGAAATAATAGGTCCAAGAAGATAATTATACTTATGAACTTTACGTTGACCACATATAGTAGTAAGAAAAGAAAATGTAGAATGAATTCACCAATGTAACTGTTTGTCTATTACTTCATCTTTAAATAATTTTAAAATATACCGGGCAGGCCATAATGAATGACCGCGTTTTGCATTTCATTTTTTCATCACTTAATATGCTGCATTAAAAAACCAAAATATATACCAAAAGATGCAGCGTGAAAAGCTTTACAATTTACATAAGACTGCTTATTTTATAATTTCACTTTTTGTTTTCAAAATGGGCAAACTTTTGAGTAACCTAATTTCGACCGTGCGAAAATTGGTCACACAGAATATTGCTTTTTTGAAAACAAAAAGTATATAATTAAAATAAGCTTTACTTTGTAGATACGTAGAACTTTTCACGCTGCATTTTGTGGTATCCTTTTTTTAATGGAAGATATTAGGTGATAAAAAGATGAAATAAGATAAAATAAATTCATCTTGTGTGAAAAAAATATTGCTTTCGCGCGGTTATAATTTGGTCGCTCAAAATGTTGACTATTTTGAAGGCAAAAAGTGCAGCTATAAAAAAAAGCGGTCGTAAGTAAATGGTAGAGCTTTTCACGTCGCATCTTTTGGTATATTTGTTTTTTTTAATGAAGAATATTAAGTGATGAAAAAATAAAATGCAAAAGGCGGCCATTCATTATGACCCACCCGGTAATTATTTATACGTTTTTTCTTTCATTCAATTATGAGTTTTCAGTGAGTTGAAATTCTTTTCACTTTAAGATTTCTTCTTCTTTATTAGTCTAGCCCTCTTTATCAAGAACAACTATGCAATTTTCTTTATTAGCGCGGGAAATTATTACACTATGATTATTCTTTTACGTTTCTATACCATTAAATTCTTCATCGTTGATGTGTAATCTTTTTCTTTCTCGTAGATCTCATTAATGCATCTGCAAGATCATGTAACTTTCAAAATGTATCACTAAAAGAGTTACGACGATATAGAGATTTTCTTACTATTTAATTCAATATCAGTGAGCCGATATTGAAATCACCTCCAATCGGTTTTCCTTTCCTCTTTTATCTTCGTTCTGCCTTTATTGTTTTTTCCTTTGCTCATCTTTCTTTCTTTTTCTCTCTCTTATATAAGCGCATATTAAATATGAAGTAGCTAATAAACAACATTACCGAGGATGACGGTAAGCTACTGCACCAATTTGTCGTCACAGTAAGTTTTAAAACCAATGAAACTAGTAAGTTTATTTTATATGCAAAATTTTCATTCTCGACATAAAATATATTCTTCAGTCAGTGAAAGGATATACAAAGTTATGTTATGAGTACGCTTAATTTTAAGAGATTTATCATCCTGATTCACTGTTCCATTATTTAATATATTTAACTGTTTATAATGTGTCGTCATTATTTTTCTTTAATTTTCTTAGATCATTCATATACATATTTCTGTAGTTGATCAAAATCTCGACACTTCAACGTTAATTTAAGATTATCCAGTAGATCATTCGGTTCTTCTTCATATTTTAGGCAATCTTTTAACTAATTTTTATGTTTCTTTTGGAGACAAAAGTATCAAAATTTTGTTCCATACAGAAATCTTAACGAAGGTTGGTATCAATTTATAAATGATATATATTCGAATAAATGCTAGATAATATTTACATTGTTGTACTTTAAAAGATACTTTTTCCACCTTTCTGATTCCTAAAAAAGTTACATCGCCATACTTGGAGCGAGTAGTAGTTAAATAGTGAAGTTGGAGAGCAGTAGAGTGTAGACGAGAGAATAGTGAATATAAAACTGCTACGAAGAACGTAAACTCCTCCCCGTAATAGAAGCCCCTCACATATTAGAAACCCCATTTAAAGGATCTATCCAGCAAAATCCAGCCAAAGTTTGCAAGGCCTAATAGAAGCCCCCCGGGGCTTCCAACATGGGAGGGGATTTACTTTGATTTTTATCAAAAATCACATTTATTTATTCAAGCTTTTGACAGGTAATACCTGTCATCGTCAGGAATACAATACAAAAAAAATGAAAAAAAAAAAACTATATATTTATATATACAATGTGAGATAAGAGAACAACCATATTAATTAGTAGATAATAATAGTTCGTGAATTATAATTATCCACTTATTAATCTGTTTTTTTTCTCTTAAATCACACATTGTATATAAATGTATAGTTTTATTTTTATTTTTCTGTATTGCACTCCTGGCGATAACAGATGTCTGCTGTCGGTCGAAAGCTTGAATAAATAAATGTGTTTTTTGATAAAAATCAAACAATGTTCTTCGTAGCAGTTTTATACTCAGTATTCTCTCGTCTACGCTCTGCGGCTTTTCAACCTCACTATTTATCATTTAATGCTATCGTGGAACTGTGAGACTCTGATCAGCATATACAGAAGACCTTCTATGAAATTATATGAAAACTAGAAAACATGCTATACACATTTAACAGACTCTAGATTCATGACATATGGATATCTTTTGCTCAGGACAAAAGAATCGATGGAAATCAGACCTTCAAAGTCTTCTGAAATTTGAATATTTGGTTTGCAAGTCGCTTGAATTTATGATTACATGAATTTTCTTTATTGAGCACAAGTCACACATAATTCAATAAAAAAAAAATTCTCGAGGAAAGATCTCAAATATTTCCGATGGAGCCTGGAAATTGCTGGATTATCAGACAAAACAGTAGTATACTTTTTCAGATATTTAGACTCACAAAACCTTTGCATTTTTACCATGACTAGTTGGACTAGAACATACAGATGAGCATACTCTTTTTCTCATTAATTATGTGTCACGTAGAACAACTTGATCACGATCCTTAAGGGAGAATTTTAGTATATTTCTTTCTTCTTCCTGGAAACCAAATTTCTCATAGAACAAAAAGGCAAGACCTCACAAAATGTACCAGTTCACTAGAATCATTGTTTACTCTTAAGAAGTTATTCTATGAAGTGATCCATTTCAATAATTAACACATTGATAGCACCTACCCTTCATTATACTTACAATTTATTTACTTTATTTTTGAATCATCAATCTTAGCAGTCTCTTTAACATACGCCAATCTTGCGTCGACTCACGATTGTTCTCAAACTGATCGATTTTTAATAGATTAAATGTCATCCACAAGTTCATCGCTGAGCAGCATGTTGCTCAACATTCAACGACAAATGATTCGTTATGTTGAGTCAACTTATTTGGTTTTGGGTCTAATCTGCTGCTTTCTCAGTATTGCACTATTTTCCCGACGGCAATTTCGTTCAGTGTCCTGTTGCACATGTAAGTGATTTTTCACCACTCATAGAAAACCATCCCTACAGGGTGTGTAAAAATATTTTTTCAGAAGGTAACGCGGTAATTTC
>CAJNSZ010001198.1:20020-32832 GCA_905329745.1 Rotaria sp. Silwood2 | reverse complement strand
TAATTTGCGTATTGAGTTTGGGGTTGGGTATGTAGTATGAGTTGCTGTTTTACTTCTGCCATATCAACTTATTCAACTACTGGTCTTAAAGTATAATGCCATTTATATCCAGCTTCTTCCCTGTATTTAATTATTTATTTTTTGTCAATATGACCAAAAGCATGTTTCTATGTTTCAGATTGTTAAATAATCACATAAAATTATTCTCAATTCTGAAAAGATAGCTTGAAAAGTGGGTACTTTTGATTAGTTTACTCAAAATCTGATCGATGGTATATCGAAATCACATTTATCAACTGAAGAGGCGGTTGTTCGACGTTCTGCCGTAGTCAAACAGTGGTTTTCAGTAGGAGATACCCAAAGTTGAGGCTTATTTCTCTGGAAGCTACATTGATAGATCAAGAACTGACAGAAATTAACATTGTGGAGAGATAGCTCCCGTAAGGTGGTTTGCCATTCAATAATTTACAAATGGAACCGAAATATCATGCTAGGATAGAGAGCTCCAACGAAAATTAGTCAGAACAAATGTTTGAATCTGCAGTCTGCGAAACGTAGAGTACAGTTTTCTATCTCGAAAAGATAAGTTTTCACATGTTGCTATATTTTACAGAGCGAGGGACGTTCCGAGACTGAAGACTCCTTAACATACATGGAAAATTTTCTCTAAGAAAAGTTTCCGAGACTCTACGAGTTTTTATCTAGAGTTCCTTACCTTAACTTAATTTGTATGTGCATACAAGCTGACAGATCGATTACTAAAATAAAGGGTCGAATCTCTGCCGGTTTGAGTTGAAAACTTGAAAAAAAACAAAGTTTTGAAGAGGACTAACCGAGAGTCAACCTTTTACTTTCGTAATCAATCTGTCCAGTTGTATGCACATATAAATTAAGTCAAGCCGAGCAAATCTACGTAAAAATCTCGTAGAGTCTCGGAAATTTTTCTTAGAGAAAACTTTCCATTTTTGTTAGGGAGTCTTCAATCTCGATATCTCTCTATATTGAGCTTTACTTCTTTGATTCACCCTTTACCCCTCTCTCTATAGCTGTTCCAGAAGAGTCACTGATAAAATAACTTTATAAATAGAGTAATAACCTATCAAATATGCCAGTGGTGTGGCCTAAACCACAGAATGTCTTGTTCCTGGAGTAGGGGGGGGGGTTTGATTGATGTAAAAATCATGTGGTGGGAAATGGGAATTGAACGACATTATAAGACTTAATTTTTTTTCTTTGACCACATCATTGACTGGACAGAAGCAGCATCTATCTCGTACTGTTGAAGTAATAGGGAGAACGTAACGAGTGAACCAATAAAAATTAACATCAAAGAATACATGCTTTTTTACGCATTTTGTCAAATTTAAGCCTATTTCGCTCTAAGGCATTTTGTAACATCTGAAGGAATTTAATCCATCATAGATACTATTTCGACTTCTCATGAGTTGAGGTCTATAACGCATATAAAGCCCTCCCCACAATAGAAGACCCCCCGACTCACATCACGTTCAAGCGTTAAAACGTTCAAAAATGGTGGTTTTAAAGGGAATGGAGTTACATCATAGGAGGGGTCTTCTAATGTGTCCATGGCTTTATTAACTTTGTTCTTGATTACCCTCCATCTGTCTAACAGTGACTACATGGTCAATGATGTTCCTTAGTATGTATAATTCGCGGAGTTATCATGAAGCTTTCGAAACACATCTAATTCAGCAGTGGACTTATTCATCGATTAATATCACGCAGAAATTCCAAAAGACCTCTATCAACTGCAAACAGAGAACATTTTGTTTAAAAACGTTCGAATTTTTGCATTTTTTCCCAAATTATCGATTTTCTAACTCACGTATCTCAAAGGCAGACCAATAAAACAAAATATTTTTTAGTAATAGATAGCTTGTGAAGTTACCTACAAATAATGTCTCAGGAGTTTTTCAGTCTCATGCTTCCTTTATTTTCTGCGATCGTTCTACAAATGGGTCATATATGACCCTTTGCGGGTGGGTAAAGGATTAAGATGAACCAATGAGACTTCTGAAGGTCTCTGGTTTAGAGACTGTAACCTCTTACGGATATTATTCGATTACTTAAGGTTGTTCGCTATATAGCTGTGATTGTATCAAATCTCTGAATGTTCGAAGTTTAGCAGATGAAGTTGTGAATGCACATGCTAGGAAGCGTGAATAGGCATAGCAATGTGGATGTGAATGCATGACTGCATCACAGCCACTAATCATGGGTATTGTTGACTTGAGTTTATTCATCTTGAAGCAGTTTTTGAAAAAGTCTCATTCTGTTGATTTTTATCGCGCTGATATAATCGTTACGCGTAAAGAAAGAGGGTTTCTGTATTTTCTTCATATCTTCCCTAGTTTTTATGGATTCAGATAAAACTTTCCTACAAAGATTTACTATCTAATTGTGCACGGAGTCATGAAAAGGTGTTTCTCATAAAAATTAAAAATAAACGACTTTAATTTTGTAATATTACAGACATCAAATGAAAACCACTTGCAAAAGCATTCTCAGGAGACCGGTCAGAATGAAGAACTTCGCAGTATTTCCTCAACATTTCTATTGTTTTTTATAGTTATGTATTCCATATTTTCGAAACGGCTTCGCGTTTAAGTTTCAATGAAAAGATTGATTGATATGTACCATAGATATAAAAAACAACCCAATACCTATGGCAGAAATCTGTCAGACTTACAGCATTAGTTTTCAGATAAAAAAGTACATTTGTCATGCATTTATGCACATTTATGTTGACTTATATAATGAAGTTTAGGCAAATGGTACTTTCTTTTCTTGCAGAGCTTCCAATGCTCTATTATATTATAATAGTTTGTTAAAAAGTTCACTTAATGACGAATTCATTACACAAACTATAATTGATAGTTAAGCGTTATTTATCTCAAATGAAAAGCGAAAATTTTCTCTGAAACCATTAAGTAATCCTTATTTTTATTAATTACATTACACTATGAAACTTGTAGAGAATACTGAGAAGATAGCACTTTTGAAGCTTTACAGAAACTTGTTAATTCAGTTTTTCAGAGTATAAAATGTGAAATCCACATATCTCAAACTCCATTATTCTGACTTGATTGTAAATATTAGATTAAATTAAATATAAGACTTATAAATACTCATTAGATAATCTCGGCTACTAACGCCTATATTAGGAGCATGGTTCGCTTTGATCTGTACTGGGACGAAGACGACAACTGGAGCAACTTAACTTGAAACGTTCATTGATCATTTTGTTCGAAAACTTATGCCAGTGTCACAAATACACAGTGAAATTTGTTTATCTAGATTGATGTGACAGCGCATGAACACAATCAAGTTGCATTTCGAGTTTTGAAGTTACTGGTACTCAATGTTTCTATCATCACTATAGTAACACTTTTTGCCTTTATTCCTGTGATATCCACATGCATGCAATATCGGAGATGATCAAATGTTGCATAGCAAAGAAAATATTCAGTCTACATCTATGAAAACTAGACAAGATGCAGCAAAAATGTGGAGGTCCTCATTCATTGTAAGCCATCCTTCAGTCTCAACAAAATAGGATCGAATTCAAGTTCTCTACCTCCCCCTTAACAACAAATGCTTGACTACGACAGAACGTCGAACAACCGCCTCTTCAGTTGATAAATGTGATATCGATATACCCTCGATCAGATTTTGAGTAAACTAATCAAAAATATCCACTTTTCAAGCTATCTTTTCAGAATTGAGAATAATTTTATGTGACTATTTAACAATCTGAAACATAGAAACATGCTTTTGGTCATATACAGGGAAGAAGCTGGATATAAATGGCATTATACTTTAAGACCAGTAGTTGAATAAGTTGATATGGCAGAAGTAAAACAGCAACTCATACTACATACCCAAACCCAAACCCAAACCCAAACCCAAACTCATAAACCCAAACCCAAACCCAAACCCAAACTCAATACCCAAATCCAAACTCCCAAACGGTTTGGGTTTGAGTTTGGGTTTGGTGCATGCCTATGCACGACATAAGAGAATTCTTTTTTATTTTTCTATGTGAGAAAAAGGCAGAGTCGAACTATATTAACCAAAAATCGGTCGTGAGGATCTGCTCAAAAGGTAATTATACAAAACGTCAGCAAGGCTAGATTAAAATGTTTTTTTGACGTAAACTGGGAAAAACTCACTTATCGACTCCTTTCTACATATTCACTCTTTCCTATAAACTGAACAGTTATTATGGCATAAAAAATATAATAATGATGTGAAACGATGAAGAAAAATCGTTTATGATATAGAAGTTATGTTAGCGAAGTTTTAATCAGTTCAAAAGGAAATCGCAACTAGCTCAGATGAAAAATAAGTTTTTCTTAGTACTGAAATTACTTATATTTCAAAAATTGCACCTTCTTTCATGAATAATACGCGACTCAACCGTGTTAGAATACAATTAATCGTTTTCTATCCTTCATTATATCTCTTGCCCTCTTACATATAATATGGATAAAACAGTAATATATAAAAGATAATTCAAGCACACAAACATTTAGTTTCTCTGAAAAACGAAATCGAAAAACTGAAATTAAAGTTGTCCATGCAAAATATACTCATAATCTATTGATCTTCTCATTTGGCCAGTGTAAGGCAGGATATCCTCCTATCTATAAAAATTTTTAGAACTGGTGCATAAAGTGAACACGAAACTTTCCAAAAAAATACTTGGGGTGAGGAGAATTTACTGACAAGTAGAAGACATTCTTTATGCTCAACTAGTGAACTATATGATATCAAAGTTTTGTTTGAGAGAAAACTGAATCAGTTGGATTCTAGAAAAATCGAAATATGTAGCAATTTAATTATTTTTCATTTGAGCTAGTCGTATTTTATTTAATCTCGAGTAAGAAAACGATATTAAGTGGAGCAATTTTCTTTACATGTAAGAGACAGCAATAGATATATGGATAAGAGAACTCACAAGGAAGTCTCCAAAAATTCAAAAGAATACTGATACAAAAATGAGAAGTTAATGCCTGTCTGAATTATACACTCTAAGTTAAAATGTGTCGACTTTTTCCGTCGTAAATTATAGTGTCGTGGGTCTCAGCAAGAAGATGTGTCGTACTTAATGTGTCGTATTTTTAACCGTTCTGTACATATATGACGACTGTTCATTCACCGATTTTGTTTTGGGCGTATATCTATATATAATCGATCTGAACTGTCACATGAAAATCATAAGTTTTCGTGCACCATTCTATATAATATATTTCTCGATTACATATTTCTTGTAAATATTTCGAGAAATAATGACCTCACCCAAAGAGAGGTCTACCTGGCAAGAGTCCAACCAAGATCTGACTAGCCTTACACGGCTGGATCCCAAGATCTACCTGGTTTACACTCTTGCATCAAACACTGATGTTAATTGCATTAATTAAATATGGACGGATATAATGCACGAAAGAAAAAAAAATTATAGATACGGTGAAGCCTAGACTCGAACATCGATTTCAGAATGTGTCGGATGTGTCGTGAAATTATGTGTCGTACACTTGCTGGAGAAAATGTGTCGCAACGAGCACCTCGTNATATTAGCTCTTAATACCGCATAATTAAAAAATTGGGAGCAAAAGACGAGGGGCGCCACCTTCCACTGCCCTACCACCGCCAGCGAGTCGCCACTGTTCTGGTTACGCCACTAGTTAAGAAATTGAGAATCTAGTCATATTCATTAGTTGTTATATAGTTATACAGTGTTATGTATCTACTGTATATAACAGACCATTTGAACTTCTTTAGGCTATGATAAAATTAAAAAAACTTACACTCAGTATTGTAAAAACATAACTACTGATCAACAATGTAGTTATTTCCCCGGGTTTTCCCGGAACTCTAATTCAAGTTTTAATTTGTTATTTGATAAAGCATGTTATCATCTATCTTCAGCAGATGCGCGTTTAAATCCTTGTTGAAATATAGTGTCTCAAATGTAACATCCTGTCAAAATTTGTTGGAAATTTTTATACAATGATCATTTATGTTTCTAGTCCATCAAGTTTCAAAATAGATAAATAAACAGCAAACGTACACGAACTTCAGATTCTATATTGACTATTTCATTTTACAATCGTTTCTTTGACTCTTTCTTAGAAATTAAATATATGAAAAAAAAATCATGTATAGATTCTCTTGTAAAACATTTGTTTGATGTTTTTATAATTTTATCGTTCGTAAAAGTACATCGAGTTGCACAATCCTTCTAAATTGAGTTCGAGACAGAAAATGCTACTGAAAGTGAATAATTTTCGTAGTAAGAGCTAAAACAGATTGTAACACATACAATGAATATCGAGAAATTTAGGTGTCAAATACAATTTCAAACTTCGCATAACATTTATACAAGTGTTCTACAACATACCAGATAGACATTCTTGAAACCTTTGAAATACTATAAACTGAGTAGAAGTATTTCTGTTATTTCGTTTTTTATGACGAACTTCATAGCATGAGTAAGCTTATTTACATGTTACAAAATAGACTTGCATCAAACTTGAACTTTTAAATTTGGTGAATTTACTTTAATATTTATTGACTCGAGCTTGGGTACTTTTTCTTCATCTTTATCTATACATTTTCAAAATATTATCTGATGCATAAATAAAAAAAGTAAAAAAACAAAAAGGAACCGTGTCTTTTATATAAGCATTTACCTAGCTAAAACTGTTAATTGAGCTTGAGTATTATTTGTAATTAAAGTCAGTCAGCAGATCAAAAACTAATGGTATTATTGAAAAAAAAATGCAACTGTGGGATCAATACTTATTAGAGATTATATAGCTTTCCAAAAATTTTAGATTATCAAGTATAGTTTAATTTGTCCCTCTAATATGCAAAACTACAGTTCTTCTGAGTTGTAGGTATTACCACTCGCTTATTAACTTTTTTATAATTTGCTCTCAAGAGGATTTCTCCAAGTAATAAACTACTAAAGCACATATTTTTTCTGACGATGTTTGACATATACGCATATATGTGCTTCGCTATAACCAAACAGTGAACTTTTTCTTAAAAGTCTTAAGATTTTCAATTTAGGTAATTCGAACATTAAAATGAATATCGAATGAAAATTATACAATGAGGTATAGGCATGCAACAAACCGAAACCGTTTGGGTTTGGTGAGTTTTGGTATTGAGTTTGGGTTTGGGTTTGGGTTTGGGTTTATGAGTTTGGGTTTGGGTTTGGGTTTGGGTTTGGGTTTATGAGTTTGGGTTTGGGTTTGGGTATTTGAGTTTGGGTTTGGGTTTGGGTTTGGGTTTGAGTTTGGGTTTGAGTATGTAGTATGAGTTGCTGTTTTACTTCTGCTACATCAATTTATTCAACTACTGGTCTTAAAGTATAATGCCATTTATATCCAGCTTCTTCCCTGTATTTAGCTATTTATTTTTTGTCGATATGATCAAAAGCATGTTTCTATGATTCAGATTGTTAAATAGTCACATAAAATTATTCTCAATTCTTAGAAGATAGCTTGAAAAGTGGATATTTTTGATTAGTTTACTCAAAATCTGATCGATGGTATATCGATATCACATTTATCAACTGAGGAGGCGGTTGTTCGATGTTCTACCGTAGTCAAACATTGGTTTTCAGTAGGAGGAACCCAAAGTTGAGGATCATTTCTCTGTAAGCTACATTGATAGATCAAGAACTGACAGAAATTAACATTGTGGAGAGGTAGCTCCCGTAAGGTAGTTTGCCATTCGATAATTTACAAATGGAACCGAAATATCATGCTAGGATAGAGAGCTCCAACGAAAATTAGTCAGAACAAATGTTTGAATCTGCAGTCTGGGTAACTTAGAGTACAGTTCTCTATCTCGAAAAGATAAGTTTTCACATGCTGCTATATTTTACAGAGCGAGGGACGTTCCGAGACTGAAGACTCCTTAACATACATGGAAAGTTTTCTCTAAGAAAAATTTCCGAGACTCTACGAGTTTTTATCTAGAGTTGCTTACCTTGACTTAATTTGTATGTGCATGCAACCTGGCAGATCGGTTACGAAAATAAAGGGTCGAGTCTCTGCCAGTCTGAGTTGAAAACTTGAAAAAAACAAAATTTTGAGGAAGACTAACCGAGAATCGACCTTTTACTTTCGTAATCAATCTGTCCAGTTGTATACACATATAAATTAAGTCAAGCCGAGCAACTCTAGATAAAAATCTCGTAGAGTCTCGGAAATTTTTATTAGAGAAAACTTTCCATGTTTGTTAGGGAGTCTTCAATCTCGATACCTCTCTATATTGAGCTTTAATTCTTTGATTAACCCTTTACCCCCTCCCCATAGCTGTTCCAGAAGAGTCACTGATAAAATAATTTTATAAATAGAGTATTAACCTATCGAATATGCCAATGGTGTGGCCTAAACCACCAAATGTCTTGTTCCTTGAGTAGGACGGTTTGATTGATGTAAAAATCATGTGGTGGGAAATGGGAATTGAACGACATCATAAGACTTAATTTTTTTTCTTTGACCACATTATTGACTGGACAGAAGCAGCATCTATCTCGTACTGTTGAAGTAATAGGAAAAACGTAACAAGTGAACCAATAAAAATTAACATCAAAGAATACATGCTTTTTTTACACATTTTGTCAAATTTAAGCCTATTTTGCTCTAAGGCATTTTGTAACGTCTGAAGGAATTTAATTCATCATAGATACTATTTCGACTTCGCATGAGTTGAGGTCTATAACGCATATATTAACTTTGTTCTTGATTACCCTCCATCTGTCTAACAGTGACTACATGGTCAATGATGTTCCTTAGTATGTATAATTCGCGGAGTTATCATGAAGCTTTCGAAACACATCTAATTCAGCAGTGGATTTATTCATCGATTAATATCACGCAGAAATTCCAAAAGATCTCTACCGACTGCAAGTAGAGAACATTTTGTTTGAAAAATTTCGAATTTTTGCATTTTTTGCAAAATTATCGATTTTCTAACTCAAATATCTCAAAGGCAGACCAATAAAACAAAATATATTTTTACTAATAGATAGCTTGTAAGGTTACCTACAAATAATGTCTCGGGAGTTTTTCAGTCTCATGCTTCCTTTATTTTCTGTGATCGTTCTACAAATGGGTCATATATGACCCATTGGGGAGGGGGGGAGGTGGACTAAGGGTTAAGATGGACCAATGAGACTTCTGAAGGTCTCTGATTTAGTGACTGTAACCTCTTACGGATATTATTCGATTACTTAAGGTTGTTTACTATATAGCTGTGAATGTATCAAGTCTCTGAATGTTCGAAGTTTAGCAGATGAAGTTGTGAATGCAGATGCCAGGAAGTGCGAATAGGCATAGCAATGTGGATGTGAACGCATGACTGCATCACAGCCGCTAATCATGAGTATTGTTGACTTGACTTTATTCATCTTGAACCATTTTTTGAAAAGTCTCATTCTGTTGATTTTTAGCTCGCTGATCTAATCGTGACGCGTGAAGAAAGAGGGTTTCTGTATTTTCTTCATATCTTCCCTAGTTTTTATGGATTCAGATAAAACTTTCCTAAAAAGATTTACTATCTGATTGTGCACGGAGTCATGAAAAGATATTTCTCATAAAAATAAAAAATAAATGACTTTAATTTTGTAATATTACAGACATCATATGAAAACCACTTGCAAAAGCATTCCCAGGGGACTGGTCAGAATGAAGAACTTCGCAGTATTTCATCAACATCTCTGTTGTTTTTGATAGTTATGTATTCCATATTTTCGAAACGGCTTCGCGTTTAAGTTTCAATGAAAAGATTGATTGATATGTACCATAGATATAAAAAACAACCCAATACCTATGACAGAAATCTGTCAGACTTACAGCATTACTTTTTAGACAAAAAAGTACATTTGTCATGCATTTATGCACATTTATGTTGAAGTGTATAGTGAAGTTTAGGCAAATGGTACTTTCGTTTCTTGCAGAGCTTCAAATGCTCTATTATATTATAATAGCTTGTTAAAAAGTTCACTTAATGATGAATTCATTACACAAATTATAAGTGATAGTTAAGCGTTCTTTATCTCAAATGAAAAGCGAAAATTTTCTCTGAAACCATTAAGTAATCCTTATTTTTATTAATTACGTTGCGCTATGAAAGTTGTAGAGAATACTGAGAAGATAGCACTTTTGAAGCTTTACAGAAACTTGTTAATTCAGTTTTTCAGAGTATAAAATGTGAAATTCACGTATCTCAAACTTCATTATTCTGACTTGATTGTAAATATTAGATTAAATTACTAATAAGACTTATAAATACTCATTAGATATTCTCGGCTACTAACGTCTATATTATGAGCATGGCTCGCTTTGATCTGCACTGGGACGAAGAAGACGACTGGAGCAACTTGACTTGAAATGTTCATTGATTATTTTGTTCGAAAACTTATGCTAGTGTCACAAAATGCACAGTGCAATTTGTTTATCTAGATTGATGTGACAGCGCATGAACACAATCAAGTTGCATTTCGAGTTTTGAAGTTACTGGTACTCAATGTTCCTATCATTACTACAGTAACACTTTTTGCCTTTATTCCTGTGACATCCACATGCATGCAATATCGTGGATGATCAAATGTTGCATAGTAAAGAAAATACTCAGTCTACATCTATGAAAACTAGACAAGATGCAGCGAAAATGTGGAGGTTCTCATTCATTGTAAGCCATCCTTCAGTCTCAACAAAATAGGGTCGAATTCATGTTCTCTACCTTCCCCTTAAAAACAAATGTTTGACTACGGTAGAACGTCGAACAACCGCCTCCTCAGTTGATAAATGTGATATCGATATACCATCGATCAGATTTTGAGTAAACTAATCAAAAATATCCACTTTTCAAGCTATCTTCTAAGAATTGAGAATAATTTTATGTGACTATTTAACAATCTGAATCATAGAAACATGCTTTTGATCATATTGACAAAAAATAAATAGCTAAATACAGGGAAGAAGCTGGATATAAATGGCATTATACTTTAAGACCAGTAGTTGAATAAATTGATGCAGCAGAAGTAAAACAGCAACTCATACTACATACCCAAACCCAAACTCAAACCCAAACCCAAACCCAAACTCAAATACCCAAACCCAAACCCAAACCCAAACTCAATACCTAAACCCAAATCCAAACCCAAACCCAAACCCAAACCCAAACCCAAACCGAAACTCAATACCCAAACCCAAACTCCCAAACAGTTTGGGTTTGGGTTTGGGTTTGGGTTTGGGTTTGGTGCATGCCTAATGAGGTACTTATTTGCAGTTTTATTGTTTTTTGTCTGCAAGAATTCAATAGTTCGAAACGATTTATTGATGATAACCTGTGTCAGGCTCTTGAAGAGTAATTAATCTATGGCAGATTTACATAATACATAGTTAATAATTGTATCAATTAGATGAATTAATACTTGTTGTTTCATTTTTTCTAAAGAACATTATAATGGAACAACTACTTTTTATTATGCTAATTCACAGTTTTCGAAAGCCGAAAGCTTCATTTTCTAGAAATCTTTCGAGTAAGAGAGACTGAGTAAACGTAGATAATCAGTATAAAGTTTCAAGTATATGTAATTACGCAAAATATGAAGTTAATAGTTACGATCATTAAAATAATTAGTCCTGACCCTGTTATTCTGTCCACTATGAGAGGAGAGACGAATGAGTGTTCAAATTTCTACCCCTACACATGTCAACACTTCTTTTAGATCTTGTTTCACAAAACGATCCAAACTCATCAAACCCAAATAGTTTTGAATTAACAGAATTGGAACTGATAGGATTCTTTCGTTATTAATACTAGTTAAACTGCGCCGAGCCGACACGTATGTCGGCATGAATCATCTTCTTTTTCTGACTCTACAACAGTCGAATCAACCCCGGGATTAGTGAAATATTTCTTTTAAGCACTAAAGTAATGATAAAAAGGCACTGTTTCACGACTATAGTGCTTTTTACTATTTATTTTCATGTTTTTCTTTTCTTGGCATCTGTTGATGCATAGAAAACTTTGTAGGACTAAAAATTTGACATTAATTTTGTGACTTGATTAACTGCATAGTTTTCAGACATTGACACTAATTGTTAATTCTACACTTAATCTATCTTCTGCGCTAGATTCGCTTTTCTTATCTCTTACGTCTGTGGAAAAAATATGCTATAAATAGTAGAAAATACAAAAAGATCGATGAATAGCGCAGCCGCTCTGAGCCTGAAATGTGAAACTCATATATGTTCTTTAGCCTCATTAAACTACGTAATACAAAATAGGTGAAGTGAAAAATCTCTGATCGACTAAAGTTATGCTCGCAGATAATCGATTAGTAAAGTAAAAAGCTGTTTTTATTTATTTCTGCATTTCGAACAGAAGGTTTTTCTTTTCTTTTACGAACGCCCTATTTTTTCTTTACATCGTTGAAGGTTGTTCGTTATTTTTCATTTTCATATTTTGTTTTTCTTAATTTAACAGTGTTTTCATTATAAGCATTGAGTTAAATGGAAAATAAGATTGTTGTAACTATCTATTATATCCTCAGCAGCAAGTCTTAACACACTATTACATATCTCGATTAACTCATAACGAACTGATATCGTTTATTTTTTAAAGTTATAATTTGATAAATTCACGTTTTTCATGCTGTTCAAACGACAACTCTGGCATGGTAGGTACCCTGGTTACTGAGATCTGTAATGAAGAGCGGGGGGGGGGGGGGGGGAACCCCAAAAATTTAAATTGAAACTTCC
>CAJNSZ010001198.1:0-20008 GCA_905329745.1 Rotaria sp. Silwood2 | reverse complement strand
GGTAAAATTTCAGGTCAAAATTCCGTAACTTGATTTTCTCGTTAAATACCTAGGTATAGGTCGAAAAATCAGTAAAACGACCATAACTTTTCAAGGAAGAGCTGTCAGCCCAAATCCTTTTAGGCTTTTTGCTATCTCGATACCCTCTATCAAACGACGTACGAATGAAGAGAATCGGCGTTGGACACCTCGGGAGGTTCCCTCGTAAGCATAAGATCATGATGACTCTTTTTTATGCAATATTTTTAGCAACAACATAAAATAATCCATCAAAAAGTTCGCTACCATCAATATCATCATCTTTATAACGTGAATATAAAGTATTAAGTCTTCGTTATAAAGCGTGTGATTTAGTTGTTTTTGGTTCGACTGAAAGACAACGTATCATTTGAATCATTAAATGATTAAACTTATTTTCTTCTCCTTGAATACATTTAATAAAAGTCCATTTATTGGGAAGAAATTTTGATTACCTCGAGTTTAGACGCTTATTGATCCTTGAAATAGATAAGAATGATAAAAATATCTTAGTACTGGACAAAATTGGAAACTTTCAGCATTATTGTTCATTCTTATTTACAGTCTATATGCATCCCATTTTTTATGTCTCCTGTTTTCATCCACTGGTTTTCAATGTAATGAAATAAAGTTTTTAATGAGTTATTTTTTTCCAATGATTCTTGAAGAAAGAATTTATATAGATCATCAAAAGCTTTTAAGATCAAAGACAAAGGTATTAACAGAAGAGTTATAAGTTTTCTACAGATAATCAGAGCACCTTAATTAATATTACATACGTTCGATAAATCAAGATCTTGAATATGGCGATAAACAACTTGTGTAAAATGGAAGTAACATCCACTAGTTTTACAGTTAGAAAACTAAATGAAGCAAGATATCACAATGTCTGTCGAAATAGAAGAGAAATAGCGCTTAATTCACGTAGGTGAAGCTATCACCAGATTCGAGTATTTTCAGCCCGGATTCACCCAGCAACTTGTTCCAAATCTCCACTTCTTGTTCCAAGTAAACCTCGATGAGCTCTATCCAATGGTATGTTCAGCTTTTCCACAGCTCAAACCAGTCGCGTACAAAATCGATTTTTCCATTTTTTCCCCATGGAATCCAAGCGCCATGACAAGTATTTCCAGCCCGGATTTGATCAAGAACTTGTTTCAACGTTTCTGTTCTTGTTCCAAGTAGAACTTGGCAAGCTCTTTCGATTGGTGTAATCAGATTTTTCATAACTGAAACCAGTCGCTTACAAAATCGATTTTCCAGTTTTTTCTGTATGAGATCCAAGGATCCTACAAAGTATTTCCAACCCAGATTCTCTCAGGAACTTGTTCCAAGTAGAGCTCGACGAGCTCTATTCAACGGTATACTCAGATTTGCCACAGTGCAAAGTATGGTTCTTGGGACCATAGATGGCGCTGTACAAAGCCTGAAAATTATAGTTCGGGTTATGGAAAATCTGAGCATACCATTGGGTAGAGCTCGCCGAGTTGTACTTGGAACAAGAATGGAAGAGTTGGAACAAGTTCCTGAACGAATCTGGGCTGGAAATACTTTTCTGGGTCCATGGACTACATGGGAAAAAAATGAAAAAATCGATTTTGTACGAGACTGGTCTGAGTCGTGGAAAAGTTGAGCATATCGTTGGATAGAGCTCGTCGAGATCTACTTGAAACAACAATATGAGATTTGGAACAAGTTTCAGGGCGAATCCGGGCTGGAAATACTCGAATCTGATGATAACTTAACCTACGTGCTTAATTCACTATCAAGAACATCTGATAAAACGAGCTCATAATCCGACATAACTGGGGTGGGATTAAATTTCATATTTATTCCAATAACAGCACCTTGCAATTCATGAAATAAAAATTGTAAGTTGATTGTTTTTGTCAGGCAGAAGACTAAAAGCACGTATAGAGCCTATAAGACGTCAGACTGATATCATTTTCTTTAATAAAAAATAGTTATATTTACACTGTTTGGATTTTAGAGTTTGTGAACTATAAACTTGATTAAATGTCGAAAGATGAGGCACTAAAAGTTTCATCATTTACGATAACAGAATGGTGAAATAACAAGCTTCATTTTTAACGTGATGCGAATAACAACATACGCATCTTCCTTTTTTTAGTTTAATCAATACAAAGAAACGGTTCATTGTTCAATCTTTTTGTATAAGCTTCGAGTATATCGAAAATTTTAGAGCCGCATATAACAGGTGTTTGAAATTATTTTGCTTTATTCAATGAAATATCTTTAGAAAAGTTTCCTTCAATAAAATAAAAATAAATATTCCATTACCTATCTCTTTCTGTGATGGAAGAAAAGCAAATGCTCATGGCGTCAAACAGAATCTTGATGATTTTTTATCAAATACTTTTGGTATTGGAGTAGTTTCTTTCGTAGCATGTTTTTTGACAACTTGTTTGAATATTCGGCCTTCAATTTGTTCAAGTTCGGATTGGTAACAATGATCATCTTTACTTCTTGCTACAACATCTTTTATATCTGTATGCAAATTTACAGATCAATTAAGGTTTTTACATCGATGGTGTTATTTTGTATTTGTGACTTTATTTATTTCAGATATAAAAATGTTCATCATCACGAGTGGTTTTTCTTTTTATGAAAAAAGAAATTATATGAAATTAGAAAGAGTAATCATATTATCTAAAATACGGCCAAGCAATTAGTAAGTATTCGATTACTATCCCATTCGTAAATAAAACATTTCAAAAAAGATTTATTTCAACTCAGTTTGAAACTAATTCAAAACTCTTTCATTTTCCTGGTTAACGGCGACTTTTTGATTTGATACAACACATCAAAGAGACACTATTTAAAAGAACATTAATGCCGACAAATTAGTGATGACTTGTGATTGTCCACTACGTTAGTATGCGTACATATTCAGTAGTACAAAAGTAAACAAAGGTAACAAGAAGAGCCAACCAATAAAAGAACCTTTCAATGGTCACTTTCAAGCGATATCTTATCACTAATATCTTCAGCCTTCAGCACCATATTTTTCACACTTGATATTACTCCTGGCTTTCTTTTTCCATCCATTCGAAAATTGAATAATTACCTCTTTCCCAATAGTAACTATGTTTCTTTCTTGTTTCAATGTATGTTTACATGTATCACGAATATATAAGTACTCGAAGAGTTTTGTTTTGATCATGTATTTTCACTACTCAGAATGTATGTGTCGGGAAAAGTTGAAACTTAGGCCAAATTGGACAGATTTGAAAAGATTCAAAAAATAAAAGTGATTGAAAGTGGATGAGAATTAAGAACTGATCTTATATGTTTTTAATAGGTTATGTTTAATTTTAATTGAAGTTTTGTCACATGAAAGAGGTTGTAGACTTTGGGCGTTTATTCAATTACATTCCAGTTTATCCCAGTAACTGCGATCGAAAAAAGAAAAAATCATTGGACTTATGTTTATTTCAGTAATAGGTATTATCGATATTTATTTGTCTTGAAATCGAGGTGCGGGTGTGGATATGAATATACAAAATACTGGCACTCACGCCTACCTGTACCCGTTCTGTCGGTTTCCTTGATTTTTAATGGTTTCAAATTGATTTAAACTGTTGGAACCAGTTGGTTCCGCCTTGTTTGAGGAGTGTCGTAGGCGCAAAAAATTGAGTTATTATAAAGTACACAATACAGATGTGAAAAGTATTCAGAGTTTATCAGGTCACTAAAGTGGAAGTCGCACATTGTCTTGTGTTAAGTAATATACATTTACGAATCTCCTTGGATGTGTCTTTATTAGCACACGATCCCTAATAAGGAGAGACCCAGTTTATTATCGTCGATCTCTGATTTTTTCCCCACTGTACGTTGAAGAAAGGTTTCAGGCATATAATTCGAAAAAGAAACATTGGCAGATTATGCATATACAGAAATATTTTCAATATCATGCAAAACGGTCATGGGCGAAGTCAAACTAGAGACAAATCAATTCTTAATTTTTCGTAGTAAAAATGACTCAGTTGTGAATACTTACAACTGTCAGTTCCGACGGTTCTCCTGAAAAACGCCAAAATAAAAATGTCGAACGTAAAAATGTCGAAAATAAAAATGTTGAAATATAAAATGTCGACAAAGAAAGATTTCTTGTTAAATATGATTATTACATTTTTAATATTAAAATAAAGTCTTCACTCATATCATAGGAACAATATATTTTATTTTACTACTCTTATGCAATGCATTTCGACATTTCGACTTTCGACATTTTTACTTTCTACCAAATTCAGGTTTACCGTTCCGACCTACTCTGTTTTGCTGGCTCGAACTGATGCTAGTATCAGATTTGAGAGAATACGATAAGTAGAATTAAGAATTGATCGGACTTGGCTAAAGATACAGAATTCACGGTGGATTCGGACCATTTCTCACATCTATTAATTATATTCTGTCAAATCCGACAGTTGAACCAGACAGACCGATCAAAATTCAATAGATCACACTCGAAGATTTGATTTGAACTGACGGTGTACAGAACCGCAAATAAGCAATTATTGCTACGAAAGATCAGGAATTTGTTCACCACTAAGTCAAACACGACGAGTAAGTATTTTTCCATCGTTATTAAAAATGTTGACTGTTACTGTTTTTCGGATCTCTCGTATGCATCTAAATCTGAGTAAAACGATGGCGTCCACGTTTCGTTTCAAATATAATATTCTAGTTTTCAGGATTTTCTGGCATCAGTTTCCAATAGAATGCAACAGACAGTTAGATAGACATCTAAGGCTTTATTACAGCAGACTCTTTCTTAAATAAAATGACATAATCGTAGTAAAAGTTAACATCCATTCAATAATTTTTCACACACAACATGAAAAGCTAGTTTTTTAAGTGTTTTATGCAATTACATTGATCATCGGTCGAACAAGTCTTCGACGATAGATTTGAATATGCTGCCAAAATTTGACTGCAAGTGGAATGATTAATTTAAGTGCAACTGTCAACCCTCCGGAGAGACCCATAATGGTTGTGAAAACATATACTTTGTCAAATCGTATTTCGAGTGAATAGATACAATAGAGAGGAGCACATGCTCTATAGTAATGCTCATAAATGACATTTGTTTCCCATTGATCAACCATAAGTACATCCACCAGAGACTGAACGATGGCATCGGAAGATGATAGTGTAGCATCAAGAGCACGAAACATTATATTTGATGTAGTATCATGGGGCTTGATCTTGTCGATGCATGTTGCATTATAGAGACATTCGAGAGTGGATTGTAGAAGAGATTCCATTGGATCACATCCCACTCGAAGTCCAGGCACTAACCATCCGTCAATAACTAATGGTGATAAACATTTTGAGCTACGACCACAAATGCAGGTACCATTTGCATATGAACGTGATGATATGGTGAGTTCTATAAGGTCTATGTTAAAGTCTGCTGTGTAGTCATCAAGATACCAATTTGATAGTATCGATGAGATTATTCGGTTGCCCTTCGTTATGTCTTTAACGTAATCCAGCATCAGAATGAATGCCTCACTTGTTGATGAATGAAAATGTGCCAGAGCCGAAGTTACTTGTGATTGAATGGTCTCCATAGACTCAGCCCGTTTACTAATGAGTGTATTTGACATAAATGTAAATAGTCCCTCGGCTGCTGTTACTCGAGCAATGGTGCACAAAGAAGCAAGCCCTCGGAACTGTGGCACCAAAAACACTCGAAAGTCGTCGTAAGTAAAGCTAGCATTGAACATAAGCGAAGAAAAAAGTTTAATCCATTGAGCATTTGAGACGACAAAATCACTTGCACAAATTTGATGAAAATGGGGAGAGACCTGAAGAAAGCTATTGTACGGTATAGTAAGGTTCTGACAGGGACAATCCAGGGTAGGCAAGTAGCGTGGATTCGAATAAAGTTGATCGAAAGTTAGTATGGACGGATTCTTCACGGTAAAAGTTCGAGTTTGAACAATGCTTGATGTGTAAATTGACGCGATAATCATACAGACCGAGAGCAAAAACAAGTAGATTCGAGTAGTAATTATTTCTGATTGATAGCGTTCATCATTATTCCATGATAGCTTAGTCTCAAAGAGATTAAATTGCACTGTACGTTCTTTAAGCCAATATGTTAGATAACGTATACGATCAAGAAAATTAAGCCGAGCTAAAAGAAAAAAAGACTCATGATATTGAATGCTTTCACTAAAAGCGCAGTGGGTTCATCCAATGTTGAGCTAATAAAGTACCTGAAATCCAAGACTTAGACAAAAGATTTTCTTCGTAGTCATACACTATTCAATGGTGAGGAGTGCGATAAAGCTTCTCACGTTAGGTAGAAAAAATAAAATCTCAGAGACAGTGATCATACGATGTCATTTCTCGAGTTCCATTTTCACTAGAAATCTCTGACTAACTAAATTCAAAAAAGAATTCTTGATGAAAAAAATTGGCGGTTTCCTAAGAAATCGATACAGAATATCGCACAGAAGTTCGCTCTATGAGCGAGAACAGGAATAAACTTTAGACGATGTTGATGTTTATCAAGCCACGATTATCAAAGGCCGACATGAGAGAAGATGGACTCCATCCAGTCTTATTCTGTCAAGTTTGCTGCTCCTTCTGTTGGCATACATTCCATTCATGCAATCTTGATTGCTGCGTAACGGTCGGACACCAAACATGCCATTCAGACTACATTTAATTTTTCTAGGATGTAACCCCTCTAAACTGAACTTTCTACTAAAATTTGCAACGACTTACCTATCGTATTAGTATTTTCGGTTTGTGATTGCATACGGTTGCGTATTGGTCTAACAATGATTTGTACCACTATTTTTAGAACGATGATAAGTCCACCAAATATGCCAAGTGTTGTTGAGAATATATACAGCAGGTCACCCCGCGTCGTATATGTGTATGAACACTGTAGTGGTTCACATTGGTTGTAGTAGCGTTTGTACTCGATACTTACATTCCATTGATCGATCATGAGAGCATCAATAATATCCCCCATTATTGTATTAGGCAAAAATCGATCGTCATTCGATGAGAGAATCGGTGTGTTTATGGATGGTACTATATATTCAGCCAATAGCTCCATTACGATGTCCAAGCATGATTCGTTAAAAAAACACTCGATTGACGATAGGCGAACAGAATCCATATAGGAACATCCAATAAAAAAATTCGGAATAGAAAAAATCATTTTTGGCATTCGATATATGTAATATCTGTAGAAGCTCATTTGATACGTACATGTGTCATCAAATGCACATGTACAATTACTTCTGATACTTGGTTGTGCAGAAAATCGAAGCTGATGACTGCCATCACTATTTGCCAAGTTTTCATAGGTAAACCTGACATAACAAAACATTTTTAATATGCATTATAAGAGAGGTGCCATTTTTTATCAGAAATTTCCGAAACATAGATAGATTTAAAAATAGCATTCTGATATTTGCAATCGATAGCTAATTCCAAAAATCATCGTGTCCAAATTTCTATCAAATAGGTACGTTTTGTCGACGTAAATACGGAGTTTTCATGCAACTGCTTATTCAGAATTTTTTCAAAGGTGAAATGTTTTTTCTCCTGTTCTGCATTTATATCTTGTTCTAACTGACACTATTTGAATGATAATACATCGAAACGACCGTCAAAATACAGAACTAGATATTCTAATTCTCTTTTCTTCAGGAATAACATTGGCCTTTTTAATGACATAAACATTCTAAACTTGAAAACGACTACAAAGAATTTGTCCTGTTGGACAGAAATGTCAGGTATAATAGTTTTCAGTGAAAATTCTATGTTGCTTTTATCTGAGCAAGTCATCTCTGCAAACTTTACTATAAAGAATTTGTTTATTCGAGCTGGATGAAAGTTTTTAAAAAATGATTTAATTTGAAGACAAACTAAAAAAATGAAGGTATTTTTATTTTCGGTGAAAACTTGTGGTTTCATGATGAATGCTTTCCACAAATATTCCAAAAAAATAGCAAAGTTCATATTTGACCTTAAAGGACTAAATTGTAAATAAAAAACTTGAAAAACTTCAGAGAAAGATGTGGAGCAAATACAAACATTCCATACTCGACTGCTGCTGTGAATCGTTTAGGATTGTGAAAAAAAATAGAGATGTAGCTTTCATTGAGCAACGTTGGAGCTGAGCCTAAGGAGAAGTAAATGGTTATTTCTGAGCAGTATGCTTTGATAGGACATTTAGCTTTAGTAGTAGTAAAGGTCGTACGTAATACGGCACATGACAGGGCTGACGAAATCCTGTTTACTGTGCTAAAAAAGGATCGAACTTCTACACAGCCAAAAGATACTTACACAACGTTACCTCCTTCGGGAATGAGCAAATTTTGTGTTTGCAAATTAATAATGGCAAGACTACGTTTAAACTCAGCTACTGTATTTGTTTTAAATTGGTTGAGAACTACATTCACATTAGCTAATAAATATTTCAAAGGCAATGCTTCCTCGGTGATTAATACGGAGTGACTAACAATGCGCCAAGCATTGATAATAGTTGTGTTAGCTAGAGAGCACACAGTGGCCAAAACGTTAAAGAAGCTGACACCAGCGCTGCAAAAATCATCATTCTTGAATTCGTATCGAAAATTTTTTACAACTGCTAAGTATTGAATCCATTTCTGCGATACCAACCAGCTCGTACAAACTTGATGAAATACGGGTGATACCGAGACAAACGCATCATATGGGATTGTGATCTTATTACATGGGCAATGTAGTGTACGAGGATACTTGTAGTAGAGCATTTCAAACATTGCTTCCGACGGGTTCTTAACAGTTGTACTATAGAGCCGCAGACTAATTGAATTGTACAAAACTATGACAAGTATTGAGAGACTTAGAGATATGACAAAAACACGAGTCATGATTCGCGAAGTAGCCATCTCAAAGGGATTCGTGCTTGTTTCAGCAGTTTCAAAGAGATTAAATTCAATTATTAGAGTCTTTATCCGTCGCCATTTTGCTCGAACACGTTCACGTCCAGAGACGCCTGAAAATGAAAGAACTTCATTTCTATATCTGAGACATAGAGCTTACTTGTTGTCGGCTCTCGTGGGCCAAAAAACCGGTTGTACCACCATGTGACGATATTGAATACACATAGCCGTAGGACGACAGTAAGGCCACCAAAAAGACCAGATATTGCCGTCACGACAAAAAATGCACTACCAGTTCGACTGAATATGTATGTGCATGAGATAGGGTCGCATTTTGTGTAATAATTGGAAAAAGAAATAAATGGGAGCCAATTATTGATAAATAATTCGTTCACAAGTGTTTCAATGGTTGTAATAGGTAAAAATTTTGTTTCATTGCTTTTGAGCACATCTATATGAGTCATATTGGTTCTTGGAAAAAGGACGAGTATCGATTGTATGCATGCCTGATCAAATAAACATGCGAGCGTAGACTGAAGTAGGCCTTCAATTGCATAGCATCCCACACGAAATCCGATTGGATTCCTATAAGAAACATGCTACAACTAATGAAAATCTCTGTTTGGGTAAATAGTTTCGAAACTTGTCGACTAATAAAATGATTGAAATCTTCTGCCTCATTATTCATACAAGATTCTCTAATTCGCTCATATCTAATATATCAGTAGTGCCAAGTACTTTGAACTCACTCCATTGAGCACAAAAAAGGACAAGTGAACAATTCTTGATTCCAGTAATCAAGCAGAAATAGAAAACCTACGTACTAGATTTGACAAAATAAATGTGACACATAGCCCGAATGACATACTTTAGTTATTAAAAGACGGAGTAATTTCTGCAAGTGTCATGATCAGAGAGCAGCGCCATCATCTACATAGCGAAGCAACCTTCATTTCACCTACAAACTTATTCAAGTCACAGAGAATCGGAGATTCTTATACAACAGGGCGACTATTCGTGGATTTTGTGCAGTGTTTTGTAAGACTTATTTTTGTTTGAGATCTAAACATACATCATATGACTGACATCGAAGTACACTGCTTGAGTGGAGCAGGTAGATGTATCAATGCAATTGCATGACATAGTGTTGTTCATAAGAATAATACTTGCAGGAAAATGTAAGCCTTCTTTTGCGGGACTCCCGGGCATCGCGGTATTGAATAGAAATGTCTTGGGTGTTTTGAAAGCTGATTCAAACTGATTGCTATGAGTAATTTTCCGTATATATTCATGCTGCTGACGTACAGCATTAGCGGCTGAGTTTAGAGTGAAAGAAATTTCTTCGTGAATTTGAATGTTTACTGATGTCGGTGAGATGAGATACTTTGTTAGAAAAACTCTTGATAATAAATCATTGATCACATTTTGAACTGATCTATTCGTTATTGAGCAGAGTGTGGCGAGTAATTGAAAGTAACTACTAGCAGTTAGGCGAAAGTCATTCGACACAAAAGCAGTCAGGCTTGGATTAAATAATTCATTTATCCATCCATCAGAGATAAACAAACTTGTGCACAATGGATGGTAGTTAATTGAAATGTTGACGAAGTCTTGATAATAAAGGGCTATATGCTTGCAAGGACATGATAGTGAATTTTGATATTTTTCGTATAAATCTCTGTAACTTATTTCTGATGGTTTTTGTATCGTGGCCATTTCAGTTGGAACAATAATTGAACCATACGTAATGAGATTGATCATGATGAGCATCATCAGTAATATATAGATTCGACTTGATATGATCGCGATGCGTAATCGAAAAGGATCAAGATGAGATCCCGGACTTTCAAAAAGATTCCAATTAAGTGCTTGCGTCTTAATCCATTGAGCTACGGTAATGATCTCCATGACTGTTCGTTTTGCCAAACTAAATATTAAACACTTAAGAGACACAGAAAGCTTTTGATAGTCATTATAGAACTGTCAGTTAATTTGCAAATGATACACTCAAGCCTCTGCTTTGAACAGTCGCACAAAAGAAACATAGCCAAGTGAGAGAATACTTGGATTAATATTCAAGAGTTTCTTCTTGATGAGACTAGCATCTTAGTTCATCGAAAGCAAGATGAGTCGACCATGCACAACCCTAAGAATAATTTACTGAATATGGTCTATATGAAGTTCCAATTATAGCTCTTACATAATCGTTGCTAAAATACTGGATATACCTTACGCAGCATTTGCTTTCATTGATTTTATCAATAACTACTGTCTAATTACTGTAATGTAAGTTTCACAAATGAAAATAATTTGAAAGAACTTATGCAGAAGATGTGAGTGCTTATTTCCATTCTTCATCCGCCCGCGTACTGCTTCTTACAAACATAAGAATGGGATTCACCAAGTCGCATGTATGCAGAATAAGAAGGATGCGTGTAGGTATCGGTGAGAGCGATGATGAAGAGAGGAGCCTTATCTATAAGTTCTCTCTCTCTCTCTCTCTCTCTTATGCTATCATCTATAATCATTCTCAAATAGGCCCGAACGTACTTCTACCCTACTCTAGAAGACAATTGTTATGTATGAGATGGTCATTCACTCATCTGAAGGCTGTAAGAGAACAACAGCTAATTTGAATGTGTATGTTGGTTAATTTATCGAAAATATAGGCCTAATGGCAATCAAAGATGTTTGCGGTGGAAAATACCGACCTTATTGAACCTTCGAGATTCTACAATGATTTGAATTGAAAAAAGCAACCATTCAATAAATCGGTGAATAACACACTGTCAGTGTAGTTTCATCTCGGGTGTGGGCGTGGGTGTGTGGGTGTGGGTGTGGGTATGGGTGTGGGTGTGGGTGGGTGTGGGTTTGGGTAAGGATGTGGATGTGGTCTTCATACTACCAACACTCATACCCTGTTAACTATTTCCAAAAATATCAAGGGATAAATGAAGCTATATAGTTTTTTCGCCATTAATTCACGTTCTGTAATCAGTTCCTCATTAAGCACCCATCCTCGCTCGCACTGGAGAAGTAAGGAGTCCTCTGGATAGCCCTTGAAGACTTATAAGTGCTCTCTCTGGATAGTCCTTGGAGATCTACACCTACCCTCCATATAGCTCTGGACAAGTCAGACAGGGCGAACAGACTATTTACTTACGGATGATCTCCACCCTATATATACGGCTATCGCCCTATAGATCAGTTTATTTGCATCGCAACAGAAGCACGAGCAAGTTGGGTTAGAAATCTCGTAAAATCCTTTAGGTGTTGATACAAGACCGGATGTAATTTATTAAGTAATGGTGGTACCTAATTATTCTGCTACGTGCATCACTATACCTATACTTACCTTTACCCACCTGTACAGGTAAAAATTTGGGATATGAAACTTCAAATCGCTTTTTAATCCAAATGGAAAAAAGTCTAATTTAGTTGAGACCATATCGCTCGCTACAAACCTTGGCAATGAAGACCTGAAGTCTTCTCAAGAAAGAGAATGTTCTTCATTCACAACTCAGAATTTCCAATAAAATGCTAAGAGCACCTTTTAACTAGGTATGCACGAAATCGAATCATAGTCAAATGCAAATCCAGTTCTTTCTTTTGAACTTGACTGAATTCACATTTGGCTGTGACCGCACTAGGTTAGGATTTGACTGGGCTTGATTTGGATTTCACTTGATTTGAGATGAGTTTTACTAGTAAACTGCTACTGAAGGTAATCCGGCTCGAGAAATCCGAATCCGATGTCCGTTTCGCAAAACTTTGTACTTAACTTTTCACCAACGGAAGAGTTTTTTGGAAGACTAACAACTTTTTAAGGTTTGACCAAAAGTACTCTCGATCAGCGAATTCGGATCTACTTTGAGCTTCACAAAATGTTATTCTTCATTTCCCATTTAAAAGAGACTGTTGTAGGTGGTCTCCGACAAATCTAGTGGAAAATTCCGAGGAACTGGTAACACTCTAATTCCCCGAAGCAGAACACGTTTGTGAAACAATACAACAATAAATGCGAAAACCTCGGATTTAAATCAAGAGTTATGTGTACTTCAAAAAGTGAATGAGACAGATGAGTCTTCCTAGAATGTGTGGACATCAAAATTATCCTGGCAAACCTTTTCTATAAAATACTTGATTTCTATTGGCTACTCTCAACCAATAGGATTTGGAGATGAATACAGCTCAGATTTGAACTCTTCGCCTTGATTTACCCTGAGAAAGTCGTTTTTCCTATAACTTGATTTCTATTGGTCCATGCTCAACCAATGGTATTTCAAGGCAAATTGATGACAGATTCGAGTTCTCCGCCCCAAAAAACCTCAAAGTATCATGTCCGTGATTGGAAGGTAGAGCTCCATTTTCGGATCCACTACAGCGTGGACGAAAACAGAACCTATTTCCGTCTGATTATCTTGGCAATAGCCGAGTTAGCCTTCGTGTTTCTTTATGTTTTATATACCATTTTGTAGCTCGTAAAATTCTCTATCGAATGGTATATAATAGTTGGGGTTTTGTTTGAGTATGATAGGAAAAATTTTTTACGAAAGCGGGGATGGGTCGATTTTCGCATAGGAAGCCATAGGAAAAAATGNAGATTAATCAAACACATAATATTTTCGAACATGGAAGGAAAATCTCGCCGGGGGCGTCCATGCAGAGAATGGCTGGATGACATAACAGAGTGGTGTCAACGCAGTGGACAAGAGCTGTTCCACCTCGCACAAGACCGACAGGCGTGGAAAAATCTGATCCCGTAAAAATGGTTGGCCCCAACGGGCGCTAAGCCTATGGGACATGATGATGATGATGATGACTGAAGCCATCCGACTGAATTAGATATTATCCTATTCATATACATAACAGATCGTTACAAAAATAAGACAGATCCCTACATCTATCTCAAACAACTCCATTATATTCATATTTTAATCTTGTAGGAATTACACTTTTTAGGTTTTTAAAAATGTTGTCTTATAGAATATAGTGGTTTACAAAGACATACTCGTTTTCACATTTAAAACAACAATCAACAAATATTTTTCTGCTTGAAAAATAAAAAATTGCTTCTACGTTGATGTCTAATTCGCCCACTCTTTTTCGTCAACGTAATTTCCAATGGTACTGGAGTCTAGCTGCCGATGGTAATGAGCAACAGCAGATGTACAGTGATATTGAAAATGATATAATTGAAGAAGCCTACAATAAAAAGCAGATAGAAGTAGAAATCGATGGAGATTATATAATCGACTTAGAACGTCTAGTTCAATATAAGAAAGGTGAGTGTCACAAACAATTCACTATAAAAAGAATTCAGCTGGAAAAAGATCGTTCGACTAATCATTTTCGAATAGAACGATTTGGATCACCCGTAAATCTCGTTTTATCATCATCGTCATCATCATCAATTAGTGAAGGACAAAACAGTGATATCTTGTTCCATGCACTGATGAAAATAGGTGACTTTCCGAGAGCTTACTTTTGTAAAGAAATAAGTAAAACGGGTAAGATGATTGCTGATGTCATTAAAGCTGCTGCAGAAGGAATTGTCAAACAAGGAGTAATACTTCGTCGTATGCGTGATGCTGAATCGCTATCTCAACAATTACTAGCAGTCGAACATTTTGGTGCCAACATTGTAGCAGATATCGATACTATGCTACCAATGGAAATTGGTAACATATTAGTTAATATGTACACGAGAGAAACGTTTTGGTACAAACTAATTAATAGAATAATGCGTGACCTGAATGCAATTAACATTGAAGAAATGAGATCAATAGGGCCTTTCTGCTATCTACTTCGATGTTATCTGAGCCAGATTCGGTTTCAGCCAAGAGGTAGTCATTTACTTTATCGTGGCCTAAATCTAGAAGACAAACAAATTCAAGAAATCATACAATCAAATGAACTTATAAAGTGTTTATCTTTCACATCAACCTCTACAAATCGTAAGCTGGCCGAATTGTTAGGTAATACACTACTGATTATTGAACTAGATGTAGATGAAAGCGGATTTGTTTCCGAAATGGTTGATTGTAGTTCCAGTATCTCTGATATATCTGCAATTCCAGATGAAGATGAATTTTTGATTCGACCACCAGCAGCTCTTTATTTTATTAAGTATGAAGATGATGCTGTAAGGAAGAAACATATTATTTATTTGAAAACGTCGAAATAGTTCGTCTAATTCATATGATGGATGGACAAGACTCGTACATACTTTTCTTTATGTCGAACACGGATTCAATTTCTTATTCATGATAATCGACCCTTGAGTGATGAAACATAACTTGTAAGAAAGAGTGTGGATGTGAGTGTGTTTATCACGGAAGAAAAGGGTCGCACCCGCTCCCAACACAATATCTAATGAATTTTATTTTCGAGACGAATCGTTGTAACAAAAATTGGTTCGTGATTACTCATATGAATAAACTTCCAAACACTTTTATCTGAAATTCAGTCGTCAAACAGACATGCATGTCATTATGATGAGTTAGAATGAAATTCTTATGCGTCACAAGCCATATTTTACAGTATGAAAGATTTCGCCATGTTAGCACTTCTCATCAAAACTTTCACTAAATTTGAACATTTAGTTTTCTTATTTGATTCATGATCGACCTTTTCGACTAGTAGCATTGTCATGAACTGGCCAATTTTCTTGTGTTCGGATGCAATGGTAATCGAGCTTGATAGATTTCAGCAGATTCCTTGTCAAAAAATTCAGATCAGCTTTTTCTCAAAGCATTCTTATGATTTTCCTACTGATTTCAGTCGTCTTTTCATGAAAAGTAAAGAAAGATATGAAAAAACTTCGAAGAAAAGCCGATTGGTTTTCTTGCAAAAGAAATAAAATGCTAAGGAACGTTTATACATGATGGATGTAAAACAATTTCTTCAGCTATTTACCATCTTTATTTTTAGTGTTTATCTCATGGAAGAATCATTTACCATCTTATCGAATCTCAATCACATGAACAATTTATGTGAAGACATTATTATTATTTGGTTAGATGATACCATTGGTACTTGAGCAGAAAATCAATGGTTCAACATCACCGCTAAACTACGTCAAATAATTTGTCATCTAAAAGTTGTTGTTAATGCTGATCAATGTATCGAATTTATTTCTTCTACTAACTTTAAGCAAGTGTTTCTTATCGTCACGGGTACATATAGCGAGGATTTTGACATAACACCGTTTGATGAGCTAATCGACCATGTCTTAATTTATATTTACATCTATCCAACTGTGCATAAGGATTGTTGTGGTAATAATCGAGGATATTTCGATGATCCAAATGTGTTAATCGATATACAAATAGAGGAAGATACTTGTTTTTGAACTAGTGATGCGTGACATTTGTTGTCATTTTATAATTCATCAATAATGAGTTTTACTATTCTTCAAATTGTGTTTTTAAAGAGCAACTTTTTATATGTAAGTTTTAGTTTTCNTCTAGGATACTCCCCGAAAAATATTTTAAATTTTTCTGTAATACAAATTTATTTATTTTCACACTTAATTAAAGAGTAAACAGACTAAAAAGAAAGACAGGTATCTGATCGTCAGAATTCAAAGGTTCACTAAAAACAAATCCACGAACGTTCGAAATGTGAGTCTCAATATTTTCGTGAGTTCTGTTCTATCGGTGGATACAAGCGGACAACATTTCTTTGTAATTTTCGAAATAACCGGTGTATAAGGCTGCCGGTCTTAAGAGTATAGGTGCTACACAGATCATTGATCCGAACTCTCAATCTGAGATTTCTGTCAGAGACCGAGAGCAGTAACCCTTCTAAAGTATCACGTTGAGACGGCCTGATGTATTTCTTTCGATTGTGATGAATACGAAAGACAGAGATAATTGTTAGAAGCTGAAGTATTGTTTACGACACCAAGTCGTGTGAATGCATTGAAGAGAAAAACTAAAGGACATCTTTGTTATGGCACGCACATAACAAGGGCCGTAAGAAATTGTGTTATATGTATTATCAAATACGTTCGTTTTGTTAGATATTTTTCCTGGCGTTGTGCTTTTTTTCTTCGTATATTTTCGTTTTTTCTTTGATCTAACAACTCTTGTTTGTTTGCTCTCATCTCTGTTGATTTTCGTCTTCTTTTTGTTCTTTTAAAAAGTCAAGAAAACGTTATTCTTGACCTTGACTTATTTTAATTGCGCAGTTAATAGTATGTATCAGTATCATTAATGTGTTCGTATTATTCTAAGAAAATCAGTTTAAGATTATTGTTTACAGCAAGAAAAGAAACTGATAAAAATAACTTAAATAACATCTTAAAATAACCATATACACAACAACCTATATAGGATCTAACAATTTTTCTTTCGTTGTACTATTTTACATCCAAGATATATCGAAGATGGGAGCCATTCCGGTGATCGACTTAAGTCCGATCACTTTTCTCAGTTATTTCAAATCAAATCGGCAAACACAATTTTAGCTTTTGCGAAGCACTATAACAACTCAATTTAGAAGTCTGTTATAGGTAACCTATAGTTTTTTATGCAAGTAGCCAGGTGAAAAAAAGAAAAGTTTGTTGAACCACAAAGTATTTATTACAGCACTCATAAGGTCGAAGATTTTTGTACACAAGTTATTTAGAAAATTCATAACAAACTCAAACTACGTTCATCAATCGATTGAACAAAGTTCACGAAGAAATTAGGGATCACATTTCGGATGCTCATGAATTTGTTGTTTTTTTTCTATGTTTGCCATTAGTATGTCACTCGAAATTCGATCTTCTTATTAATGTGATAAATCTGCAGTCTTCTTGTCGAAAGCAGCAATGTTGTGTTGATGCTTAACAACTAGGCTCAATCAACTTCACGTTGAAACATGCAGCCAGAAAATATCTTCCTATCAGTGCAGAGTCTACATTGTAAAAAAAGAGTAGAATAATAAATCCATCACGAGTTTATGCAAGTGCAGTACACAATAAACCTGTGATTGTTTATTATTCTACCCTTTTCATTCTACACGGCAGCTCGATAACTACGCAGAAGTACATTATACTGTTCGAAAAGTGGCTACCCTTTACTTTTCGAGATCACTGCTGTTACTTGAAGATACTACATACACAACCAGCATAATACTAAACGGAGTGTTCGCATTGTTCTTGATAAAGAGTCTGATTTCTGATGTGAAAAAAATGATTGATTTTCGATTATTGATAGGAATCCATTCTTCATTGATTGGACGAAACGATTATTGGCAAGCGATAGTGAATGGCATTTTGCACACAGAGAGCAACAACATTTTCAACAATGTCTTTTAATCCGTTTCTATTTACTTTTTCACGCATTATTCTTTGCTATGAATTATTGATTGATTTAAAACTAAACGTTTTCGTTTCGCAACACAGATGAAGAGTGCTGAGTTTGAGTGTTGCATAATTGCACTTCATAAAATAAACAAATCTCATTGTATATTAAATAAGGAATCTACAACTTTTTCATATTGTTGCAGTAGATTGACTCAAGATTGTGCAACGCCTTGATTAATCTATCGTGACATGAATGTAATGGACGTTTATTTCTTTAAAATTCTCGTAACACTGACTCTAGTACTGAATTCAGTCATTGGGTCACACTTTCGTGGTGGTATTGTCACGTGGTGAGCTTTCATCTATTTTATTATAACGAGTCTTATTCGAATTATTCATTTAGGAGAGCTTGGAATACAAATCCATCGGGTGCGACGGCTTCAATTTTAATTCATCAACGATTTTCATGGCGTCGTGACTATTGGGGAACATCAAGCGTCTGTACGAATCAGACGATTGCCCAACAATGGCTTGTTGGCTCAGGCACGGGCTCGTTAACTTGCGTTGCTGGCGGTAATTGTGCATCACTCTCTTCGATCAACGCTGATGTAAAATGTACCGACTACAGTGCCTTAGCTAATTGTGCATCAGGTGAACGATACGACAACCGAACCCTTGCAATTAATCGTACATATATTGTTACGTTCACGAGTTCTGCATGGATGTTGCTAGCAATTGGAGGAAACAGTTATTAGTATGTGAGTGGAAAAATCGATCTAACAGTGAGATCAGATGGCATTTTGAATACTTCTCCTGTGACTACAACATTGCCAATTATTTATCGGCAAATAAATGTACAACACGTGCATATCATTCCAATGTCAGATGCTGATTCGACTGACACACTTCGATGTCGATGGTCAACGAGCAACACAGTAGGCTACACTAATCCGAATGGATACAATGAGTGTGGTTCAGTCTGCTCACCAAGTCTTCCTAATGGGTTTCAACTCTTCTCCGATAATTGCACCCTAGTGTTTAAGCTCAATGAAACTGATTATTATGCTGTTGCTCTACAAATTGAAGACTATTATACGTCCACGTCTCCGACATCCATGAGTTCTGTTCCTATCCAGTTTTTGTTCTATGGAACAACAGCTCCTGCGGGCTGTTCCACACCACCTTCGATTATCGGTGTTCGACCAAATTTAGGTTCGACTTTGCATTTGATCCTATTTCATTCTTTACTCATCTTTGTCTTTGTATTCTCTAGCGTGTATTGGGACGCCAATAAGTAGAATTTTCTTCGTTCCAGCACATAAATGTTTAGTAATATTTTTGATGAATAGGTGCTCTCACGAACGAAACGGTCATTGCTCAAGTTAATTGTGCAAACAAAACAATAATTGATTTTACAACAAGCTCGCCTATTGGGATGAAAAAGACAGCTATCACAAAAATAGGCACAAGTAAGATAGATTTTGCAGCTTCTTTTATGTTCTCCACATTTTCAGATCTTTACTCCATCAATCTTATTTGGACTCCGACTTCCGATCAATATGGTCCTCAAGGATTTTGTGCCGGAGCAGTTGATTCAACGGATGTCCAGTCAGATCCATGGTGCATTACATTTTTGGTTGGTTTTACGGCGCCTAATCTACAGACCCCATTGCTTGTTCAAGGCTCAGCATCACCAATAGGCACTGTATTCGCTAATCAAACAATTTTCTCCATCCAAAGTATGTTATTGACACTTATGAATATCGGTCTC
>CAJNSZ010001197.1:0-32834 GCA_905329745.1 Rotaria sp. Silwood2 | reverse complement strand
GTTGCACTTAAAGCAGCTGATATTGGTATAGCTATGGGACAAACAGGTACTGATGTATCTAAAGAAGCAGCTGATATGATTCTTGTTAAAGATGATTTTTATACAATTATGTAAGATTTGTATTAAAATTTCAATTTCTAAGTTTTATTATTTTTGTGGCTTTAGGGCAGCAATCGAAGAAAGTAAAGGAATATTTCATAATATACAAAATTTTGTTCGATTTCAATTGAGCACGTGAGTTTTAAATTAGATATATTATTTTGATTAATTTTTTTTTTGTTTTCAACGAGTATTGCTGCACTAAGTTTAATAACACTTTCAACTGTTTTTCATTTTCCTAATCCATTAAATGCTATGCAAATATGTTTTTCTTCTTTTCATTTTGTCTCTATATGAAACTATATTTGTAGATTTAATCATATACAGTGTTTTGCTTTTTTTTGGTTGGAATTTGCAAACGAACAAAAAGGAAAAATCTAAACAAATGGCTAAACCAGTCGATCCAAATAAAGAAGATCAATATGCAACAACTATATTAAATCGTAATGCACGTCCAATTCGTTTAATTATTGATAATGGTATTAATGATGATAATAATGTTGTTACATTATCACAACAAAAAGTGGATGAATTACAATTATTTTTTGGTGATAGAGTTTTACTTAAAGGTGAAAAACGTCGAGAAACACTTTGTGAGGTTCACATTAGTGCTTCATGTCCAACTAATTATATTCAAATGAATTATGTTGTACGAAATAATTTACGTGTACGTTTAGGTGATATTGTTTCAATTGAAGGCTGTCAAGATGTTAAAGATGCTGTACGTATACATGTTTTACCTGTTGATGATACTGTACAAGGAATAACAGGCAATTTATTCGACGTTTATTTAAAACCATATTTTTTTGATAATCCTTTTCGACCAGTACATAAAGGTGATGTTTTTATTGTACGTGCAGCTATGCATGCTGTAGAATTTAAAGTCATTGAAAGTGAACCAAGTCCTTACTGTATTGTTACACCAGATACAGATATACATTGTGGAGATAATCCAATTAAACGTGAAGAAGAAGAAATATCTTTAAATAAAATTGGTTATGATGATATTGGCGGTGTTAGGAAACAAATGGCATAAATTATGGATACGGTTGAATTATCATTAATACATCCACAACTATTCAAAACAATTGGTGTTAAATCACCACGAGGTATTCTTTTATATGGACCACCAGGCACAGGTATGATAAAAATAATAGAGCGTTTTTTTAGAAAAAGAAAAATATTTATTTTAGGTAAAACTTTAATTGCACGTGCCATAGCTAATGAAACTGGTGCATCTTTCTTGTTAATTCATGGACCGGAAATTATGTCTAAATTACCTGATGAATCTGAATTATATTTATGTAAAGCATTTGAAAAAGCTAAAAAGGTAAAGTTAATTTACTAGTTAATTACTAGAAAATTAAGAGGACAAATTGAAGAAGTTAACTGTATATTAATTATAATACAATTTTTTTTTAAATAATTTTTTTTTTGTTTTTAGAATGCTCCAGCTATTATTTTCATCGATAAACTTGATGTAATTGCACCAAAGCGTGAAAAAAGTCATGGTGAAATTGAACATCCTATTGTTTTACAATTATTAACATTAATGGATGATCTTCAACAATATTCACATGTGATTGTTATGGCGACAACAAATCGACCAAATTCAGTTAATCCAGCACTTCGTCGTTTTCATCTAGAAATTGATATTGGTATTCCTAATGCTGCTGACCGTGAAGAAATTCTTCGTATACATACAAAAAATATGAAGTTAGGTGATGATGTTAATCTTGCAAAAATTGCTAATGAAACACATGGTTATGTTGGTGCGGATTTAGCATCATTATGTTCAAAGGCTGCTTTAAAACAAATTCGAGAAAATATATATGTCATGGATTTACAAGAAGATACAATTGATGCTGGAGCACTCAATGCATTAGTTGTTACACGAGAGAAGTTTTGATTTGCATTTAGACAATCAAATCCATCAGCTTTACATGAAATAGTTGTTGAAGAACCAACAACAACATGGGAAGATATTGGTGGTTTAAAAAATGTTAAACGTGAATTACAACAACATGTTCAATATTATGATGGACGTCCGAGAAAATTTCTCAAATTTGATACGACGTCATTACATGGTGTTCTCTTTTTNACAACAAAATTTATGACTGATCCAATACGTATATTAGTTAAACGTGATGAATTGACACTTGAAGGTATAAAACAATTTTTTGTTGCTGTTGAACGTGAAGAATGGAAATTTGATACATTATGTGATTTATATGATACATTAACAATAACACAAGCAGTTATTTTTTGTAATACCAAACGTAAAGTTACTTGGTTAACGGAAAAAATGCGTGAAGCTAATTTTACTGTTTCATCAATGCATGGTGATATGAAACAAGAAGAACGTGATGCTATTATGAAAGAATTTCGTGCTGGTGATACACGTGTACTTATAACAACTGATGTTTGGGCTCGAGGTAATTATAGCAAAATTTATTTTCAAGAAGTTTTTTTATTTTTTATTTTTAGGTATTGATGTTCAACAAGTTAGTTTGGTAATTAATTATGATCTTCCTAATTCTCGTGAATTATATATTCATCGTATTGGTCGTTCAGGTCGATTTGGTCGCAAAGGTGTTGCTATAAGTAAGTCTAATTATCTTGAATGAAACTTACGTAATAATAATGATATTCTTTTTTAGATTTCGTTAAAAATGATGATATTCGTATCTTACGAGATATTGAACAATATTATGCAACACAAATTGATGAAATGCCAATGAACGTAGCTGACCTTATTTAAACAAACAAAATTATTAAAAAAAACGAACTGTTTGATATTTCTATATATGTTATATGGGTGTATCCTGTCTTTTTGTCGTTGTTTGTTTTTGATATATACTTATCCTCCTAATAAAGAAAAAAAAATCTCGAAAGAATAATTACGTTGATAAGGTTGTTTGCTGCACACAATTCTAACTGTATTGCATTTTTGTTGTACAAATGAAACAAAAAGAAAAAACAATATGTAATAGTTAACATAGCATGTGCACTACTTTTGCCCGACTAAATTGCAAGAGCAAAAAATAGTGCACGAGAAGCATTGACGTGCTTTCTTTTTCAGTTATAGCAGACGACGATGTGGCTGTTCGTAGAGTACGCAACAGAATGCAAAGGATACAAAGTACAATTGTTGTTTCTTTATTTTTCTTCTTCTTTTTTTCTTCTTTTTTGTTCGTTTCATACGCATTGACTCTACAGTGCATACGAGGCAAGTTCGGAGTATAAATAGGGGTGCGAGTCGTTGTCTACATCTTATAACACATATTCTGCTTGAACAATAATGTTACTATATTTTACACAAATAATGTTTCAACCAAGTTTAATTATGGCTTTCTATTCGCAAAATGTTGTCTCATTAGTACATGGTATTCGAAACTATTCTCGACCATTTGATGAAATTCTTTATACATGTGACTCGAAAACAAACAATAATACTGCTTGTCTTGGTACAACTAGAACCAAGGATACATTAACTTGAAAGTATTTCTAATCACCATAATGGTCAATAGTTGAAATATACAAATTCGATGATGTTATACCTTTTAGCGCATCGTAGGATTGATTCTTGTCTGGGATCCAGTAAGTCCCAAAATCGGAACAATAGCAATTGGCTGTTGTCACAAGCATTTCACAAACATTTCATAGACATTCTCGCTATTCTATTGAATACAAGCAAATTTTATTGTAATTTATATTTTTTTTGTAATACATAAAATAATAAAAAAAAATCAATGAACACTACATTTCGATTGTTTTATTGAACTTGCTTGTTGACAATGAAATACCAAATAAATATCATCAATTAAATAAGTATTATTAAGAAATAGATGATACGCATTTAAACTATGACAATAATTATTTGCTGTATAATCAATAAGAAAATGTTTCATTAATGAGTTTGCACTCATAAATGGCCATAAATATTCATCCAGAATGATATTTTGTTCGAATAGAAATTTAGAACGAAATAATAAATAAACAATATGTTCATCATTAATATTAATGATGGTTGTGTTTAAACCATCAAAATATTTTATTAAGCATTCAATATAAAATGGATTTGATGGTATTGTTTTAGAAAGAATTTTTAATATAAATTTCATTAGAGGATATTCAATAGAATAATTTGATAAATATATAAAACCATATGGAAGAAAAAGTGTATGATTTAATTGATTATAAATTGGTTCAATAGCATATGAATGTTCTTGTTGATCATAAGGAATCGATGAAAATAATCTAACATGTTCAAGATATGAAGATGAATTAAGATTAGGAAAAAAATTAAATTTTGTAGAATGATGACCGAAAGAAATCTTTATATGATTTAATTCATTAATTAATAATTTTTTTTCTTCTATAAATAAATGATCAGATTGTTCGATTAATGAACGAAAACGATTTATAAAATTTTCAACACTTGTTTTTATTGAATCCAGAAGAATCTGAATAAAATATAAATTGAAAAAAAAATATTTTAATTGTTTCATATAAGAATATTTGTTTTTTTGTCGCAAGATAAATTATTTTGCGAAAATAGAACTCATGCTCGAGGTACATTTATAAAGGTTTAAAGAACTGAAAAAAAAATATCAATAGAACAGAACAAATATCGTTATAACAAGGGCAACGAGTAGAATCAGAGGGAGTCAGTACAAGACATTTTTGTTTGAGTATGATTAGGAATGGAACGAAGAAAAAGAGCGCAGAGTACAAAGCAATATATGAAGAGTTGAAACAATGCATATACAATTTTCTAAAAATGGGTGGAGTGCTGCACTTTTTTATTCTCATTTTACGACAGTGTTTTTCGAGTAAAAAATTACCACACTGCCTGGACAAAAACCTGAAAATTTCTTTTGAGTGAGAGCGTGCACATTCCATGTGAATGTCATATCTCGGAGTATGAGCAGTAATTTCTGAAGAATTGGATATAGAGTTTTTAATCTCAAATGTCACACTTATGCCTGCATCAAGATGCTGTAAACACTATGTACCTAAGAGTCATCGCACGAGAACCGCGACCAATTCTAATATAAGTTGCTCAATGACTTTCTCCAATTTTGATTTTGATTAAAGCAATAGATAGTACTACTAAAGTTAGATATATGGTAATATTTTCAACCTTCAATAACTTTCCATTGCTGAGAAATAAGAACTTCATTTCTACCACCCAGCGATAGAAACCACTGTAGACGTTATTTTTTTAAATCATTATTTAAAAAAATAACGTCTACAGTGGTTTCTATCGCTGGGTGGTAGAAATGAAGTCCTTATTTCTCAGCAATGGAAAGGTATTGAACGTTGAAAATTTTACCATATATCTAACTTTAGTAGTACTATCTATTGCTTTAATCAAAATCAAAATCGGAGAAAATCATTGAGCAATGTAGGTCGCGGTTCTCGTGCAATAACTCCTAAGTATTTCAATTGCTATTATTTATTATCTATCATCAAATGAATAGAACTAAAAAATTTCATTACATTCAAGTACGCACACATGTTTTGCACTAAATGGTACTTGACATAGTTGTATGACAAAGTCTACTTGAAAAAACTTATTCAATAACAACTGATGTCGCCGACACTAGAAAATACTTAAAAGTGCATATTACACACCACACCCACTTTTTTAAATATCTCTTTCGTGTCAAATACTTTAATTATTTGCTAATCCTGAGGACGATGATATCGATTGTTGAAAATGAAGTCTTAAACGACCCGAAACAGTGTATTACTGTATTGATTTTCAATGTATTTCCTTCTAATCTGTAAGTCCATGTTTTCACTAGAAAGCAGTCATCTCTTTACTAGTTTTTCGAAAACGACGACATAAAGACGCTGTTTCCTTTTATGTGAATTGTTTGGTTCCGTCGTTTATAACGTTTGATTGATCTGCTATATAAAGATATTCTGAAAACTATTGCTGAAATACTTCACTTCTTTACCCAATTAAAGATACATCAATTTCTAAAACACGATATCAAAAATAACATTTTTTTTCCTTTCCTGTATCAGAAGCTGTATAGTCGAAATTAATCAAAGACAAAAACAAAGATTTCGAAAATGATCGAAAATTCGTATTTTTTAATTTTTTTTCGACCTATTGCAATTGATTTTGAAACCTATGTTTTGCATTAGACAAATACTGGACATGTATTTTTGTTAGCAGTAATAAACCAATTCCTTGAATTTCTAATCAAAGTTTTAAATATTTTCAGTATTGAGAATTACGTGATTTCTATCCGTTTTTCATGTCAATTGTGATCAGTTTTGAACAATCTTTCCGAAGCTATTCTTAGGTATTGTCTAATACAAAACACAAATCTCAAAATCAGTTGGAATCGGTCGAAAAAAAACTAAAAAATACGAGTTTTCAACCTATTCCGACATCTATGTTTTGTATTTGATGAATTTTGATTACAGCTTTTGATAGAGGAAAGAAAAAATGATATTGACTGATATTATATTTTATGATTAGATGCATCTTTATCTACTGCAAATAAAAAATATTAACTTCGAAATTCTTTAATAAACTACCTGGTTTTTATCATCTATTAATTGATTAATTAATGATGGATGATAACAATTTAAAATATCAAAACAGCTATTAACATGACATGATAAATTCGAATCATTTGTTATATATATATGTGTATAAGATTCATTTCTATGATTGATTACATCATCAATAGAACGATGACGAACATGTGGCTGATAATATGGATAAAATAAATGTCGATAATAATCGAAAAAAACAAAATTAACAAGAGTATCTGCTGAGATTTTGTTTAATAAACGATCATATAACATGATTAAATAAGGCCAATCATATGAAATAAAATATTCTTGTGTTCTATTGTGTAAGAACAAATTAGTACTTGATGGCAATTCATTTAACTGTATTCGTTTATCAAGTAATTTATCGAGTAAATGGAGAATGCATGAACTATTATTATCAACAGATTGATTTTCTAAAGGTATAATTTGTTCAATAATTTTAAATTCTAATTGAATACGTCGCAGGTGTTCAACTAGTGTATGATTATCAGTAATAGTCTCAAGTATACGAATTTGTTTATCGATTAATTTTGTATTAAATTGACGTAAGCGATTTTGAAGAAAATGATTTAATAATTGAATTATACTTTTTAAGCCATTTGTATTCTTTAATGACGAAAGACACATGTGATAATCCGAGAAAGATAATATTCGTTTAACAATTAATGAATCTTGATTATATTCTTGCTCATATAATTTGACAGTATCATTTGCTTCTTGTAAAAATTTTGTATAATCATTATCAAAGTTTATAAGATTAGTAAATGCTGTTTGATTTAATCTTGTTAAGTTAGAAAATATAGCTGTAGGTGAGGGTAATGGACGACGATCGATTCTTACGATAGTTGAATAGGATTGACTGTCATTGTTGGACGATGAATAACTTATTTTAAAAAATGGATTGTATTGAAAAATAATTGGTAAAGATGTGACATTAGATGAATTTGTTTGATTGAAAAGAGTTAAATGTAATCGATATGGTTCTTGTTGAATAAACAGAGTAATATGATGTTCAAGTTCATCAAGTAATCGAGATGGTAATTGTGTTTCACATAATTGATATAATTTTGAAACAGATAACTGTGATGATGTGATATCTCCTAAAGATACAATAAATATAGAAACTAATAAAGAAGTTTATTATATAAATGTATATATATACATATATTATTTCTCATTTAAAAAATAGAAAGCAAATAGCTACAATCAAGCATTTTTCTTTTTACGCCTCAATCATAAATATCTATCTCCAACATACATCTAAATAATGAAAGATCATCAAATGAGATTTAAGAACAAGAAGAAAAAAAAAACTTCTGATACCTTCACTTGATATTGGTTGACTATTGCTAATATTTATCATTAATTTATCATGTATTCTATGTCGAATACGTTTCCATTTTTCTTTATATTCTTCATCATCCTCATTTTTTTCAAGTTTCTTTTGTTGTATCCATTTGTCACAAACGAAATTATAAAAATTTTCACATGGATCTATATTAATATTAACAAAATCTGGTAATTGTCGTTTTTTTGCAATTGAAAATATACGTGTATCAGGATTTGTTTTTGAGGAAATCATAAAAATATTACTGTTCAAATAATAAATGACTATAGCTGTTAGAATAAGAATAAAAGCAAGACAAAATCCAAAAAGAATACAAGCAATACGATTAAATAATAATGATGACGATGAAGCATCCATTGTTGAACTATATAAATAGATATAAGTGTGTTGTGATCGTCGTCGATAACAACACAAACGACTTAACCATGAACAACAATCAGGCATTTTATTGAAAATTGATAATACTATTGATTAACATAACTTAAAAAATTAAGACAAATAAAACTTACATTCAAATAATTCAACATTGTTTTAGTCATTGCATGCACGAATGACAACGGCGGAGAAATCTTATTGTCATATTAATAGCGTGAAACTGATTATGTTGATGATTATAATGATGAGTTGAAGAACGAAAAGGAAAAAAACCTTCAAAATAATCGATTGTTTATATATATATATATATCTGCTTTTTTCTTTATTTAATCTACATTAAGCCACAAGGGTACAATGAATTGATGAAACGTGTGTACGTGTGTGTGGGGGTATGTCTATCATCCATTCTTTCCTATTATGCATCATTTACGATAACTATTAGTTTATTTTCTGGGTTATTGGTCAGTTACTCATCTTTTACTAGATGTTTCATGGCATCTTATGACAAAGAGAAAACATACAATCTAGTCTATTGAACTTACGTGCATGTGTGAATGATTGAACAAGCGTTAGTACTAGTTAACTACTTGTCAGTTCATTTGCTATTCCATCACTCATTCTAACATCAACAAAAAATTAGAATAAGACAAACTTAATGGGATGGCACGAGCATATATATATATATATTTATATATGTATGATTTTAAGTCGGATGATTATATTCACGAAATGACATTTTCTAGGCTGAATAGAAGAGTCACATCTCATTAAGGGTAGTAATGTTGGACATGTCTTTTTTTCCTGACAATGCATATATATGTATATAATAACCATATAACATTGTTACTGATTTCTTTTCTTTTCAATTATCCATTAGGTAGGCGGAGAAAATGAAAGCATAGTATTATAGATGTACTATCAAACGGTCAGACAATCTCTTATGTTCTCTTTTAATCTTTTACTTATATTGAAATTAGAGACGAGTGTCTGCTTTCTTTTGTATATATTTTACTAGATGTATAAGTGAGAAAGAAAACAAATTATACTCGACAACATACGGACCACATGAACATACCGTCAAATTGAAAATTTGTTATATCAAAGCATGCGCTCAAGTGGCGACTTGACTCGATATACAATTGAATTTCATCAATACTCGTATTATTCTTTCAAGTTACAACATACATATATATATATATATATATATGTATATAGTTTAGAGAGAAGCGAGGTGAGAATGACGTTAAAATGACTCTCGATTTTTTTTTCGTTTGAACTAAATTTATATTGTATTTATATAAGGTATATAATAAAAAAAAAAGAAATAGCAATTCAATCAACAGAAGAAAGAATGTATTGAATCGAATAGCCGACGAGAGAAAGAGAGAGAGAGGTGTATATACCCCATGAGACTATTTTCTCTATATTCTCTTTTCATGATAGAATACGTTAATGACAAAGTACTAACACTTTTTCAAAACTAATATAGTAAATTGAAAGAGAACAAAACAAAAACGAATAACTATTTGAATATGTATGCATGAAAGATAATTACAATACTCAAGGAAGATCGACAAGTACATCTTCATCTCTTTTTTTTTTATGTTCAGCGTATGAGAGGAAAAAAAGCAACGAGAACTTCTGACCACTATATAGCCGAGTTTCATACTTGTCAAATGCCGACTCATTTAATCGGAAATCTGAAGAACATACTTCACGTATATTCTCGATGAACTATGAAAGAGGAAAAAAAACCATTTAGTACATCAATTATATATGAACTTTTAATTAAATAACGGCGTTGTCTTGTACAGTCCAACGAATCATAAAGAGTATACTATTTAAAAATGTGTCGCTATTATTGAATAAATAAACATTTCTAAAGCAAAATAATAGCTATCGTATTTCATACATTAATTCCATGTTGTTCTATCAGATGGTTATGTTATTTGTTAATAGTTTGACTAGTTGACAAAGTGAATTTGACATGCAATGAAGATGTGTGAAGTATAGATATTATGTTAAAAAAAGAAATTGCCAAAAAGTTAATTTTCTTCAGACAAATTATCGTCAAGTCAAAACAGATCATCATTTTAATGAAATAGACTTTTTGGAAATGAGAAAAATTCCTTGAGGAATTGATAAGACACTACCTTCAAAAGAAAAGTTGCTCATTAGATCACACAGCTGTTCTTTTCAATAAAGAGTAAGACAAATGGCTATCATTTGTGATCGATATTCTTTTGTTAGCAAACAAGAATATGATTAATCTTTGATTGTTTTAGCAAAAGACTAGTGAATACTATCTTGTTAATGAACGACGAACATATTAATAGAAAAAAAATCTAATTTTCTTTTTGTCTACAATAGCCGTTTGACATTTTGTTGGCAAAGAGAAAAAAACTTCACCGAACATCATATAACAAATGAAATCAATGATTGAGACAAATATTCAAATGAAATAACTAGTTTTAAAAATAGAAAATATTATTTAAGTTTGCTTCCGTTATAATCAGAATTATATCTTATCTTTCTATTCTATTCATAAATTTTGTTTTTAAATGCAAATGTTTACAATCAATCAATGTTTCTTTTGTTTTTTAAAATTCTTGTACTTCCATATAAAACAAAATTTTTATCATCACTTATTGATGATGATAAAAGTTGTTTTGCATTTTTACTAACACCTTGCAGAATAAATACTTGACATGAATCGATTTTATTAACAATATCACTAGCAATCATCACTTTATTATGCATTGATCCTGTTACATCAATAATTGATGATTGTTGATCATAATCCTCAATTTTATTTTCATTAATATAAAATTCTTCAATAACATTTCCATTTGATTGAAGAATTCCTGGTACGGAAGTTAAAAATATACATTGACGTGGTTGAAAATATTCTGCTAATTTAAATAAAAGATCATCACCACTTAATATTCTCCAATGAATTTTTTTATCTAGTAAAACATCACCATGTAAAAGTGGAACATAACCATTTGAAAGAGCTATTTCTAAATGCTGATAAAGATGTTTATAATTTTCATCTGTTAATTCAAATTGATTTGAAATAAGAAAATCAAATGGTGATATAGCAACAACTGGTATTTGAGCACGAAGAAATGCATCTAATAAATATTGTTGTAAACGACCTAATGAACGTCGAGTATCACAAACACCTAAAAGACATTTTTCATAATTATTAGTATTTGTATAACCTTCATTTAATTTAAATTGTTTAGCTTGATGATGACTAAATAATTAGAATAAAATAAAGAAAAAAAAAACTTAGTTTTATATAATATTATTAACAAACCCAAATGAACCAGCACCATGAATTAGTATTAAATTTTTATAATTATTTTTAAATAAATCAACAATAAAATCAATATTTGATAAATTAACATGTTCAAATTGGCTTTTATCTGTTATTGATGCACCTCCTATTTTTACAATACGTGTTACCATATAAAATTAAAAAAATATATTTTTTATTAATGGAAATATCAAGTAACATATTATTAATCGAGCGTTACGTTAGAAGTTTAATATAGAATAACTTGATTATCCAGGTTCATCTATTTTTAAAGCTTGTATCGAATTAATTAAGTAACTGAATTCACTGTCTGAAAATTCATCAGATCATAATTGATTTTTTATTTTTATACAGAGTGAGCTATAAATATCTTTATGACAAAAAATTTGAATATCTCTATTATGCTTGACTGTATTGAGCTGATTTTTTTAATCACTGAAAGAGGATTGTTCAAAGTGTTTTGTTTTTTCGTAAATTTCATAATGAATACTGCTTTCAATTGTCGACATTCACTACAATACCGTAGCGTGACATTTTGAACTGATGTGATTCGGGTTAGTTTTTCTTCTATCTTAGTAATTGTGAGGCAAGGAGTTTTCTGACACCCAGCCACACTCTCTGTATGCTTAATTTTTGAATAAAGATTATCTTGACTTTTCTCGTTGCTATCTGACGTTAAAATCATAGAAATATCCATGAAATATTCTGCATGTCTTTCTGAATCCGTGAAAGGTTACACACTCCCGTATCGAAGTAAATTTCGATAATTAAAAGTCATGTTCATTAACGATTTTCTTATGATAAAAATGATCAGCCCAGCACTATAAATAATTAAATATTTTATCATAAAGATATATTTATCGCCTATTCTTTATATATATATATATACATGAAGTTGATTATTGTGTTTTGTTTACCATTTTGTTCTCTTGTAAAACTCAACTCAAAATATATGTGATGTTCTCTTTTTATTGGACGCTCTTAAATACCCTTCAGAATGGATGCATATAGATGTGTGAGCGTTAAGAGACGTCAATTTTCTTTTTAGTAAAAAAAACAACTGTTTTTTTGTTCTCATGAAAAAATTTCAAATATTTTAGATGAAACTATTTTACACATTAATACAATATTTTTTATTGATTTATTTTTGTTATTGTCATGATCTTCATCATGCAGATCGAGTCATAGTCAAACAACCCGAATCATCTATGACTAATGACGCGCCTAATAAAAATATAGGTAAGTTTGACATTTTTGTTATTTTAAGAAAAAAAAAGTTTATTGAATTTTTTTAGAAACTATAAATGCTCCAAAAAATAATCATGAAGATCTACATGATCCTATTGATGCTCGTTTTCAAGCTATACATGATTTAAAAAAATTAACTCATGAATCTAGTCAAAATGATAATGAACAGCAAATACAATCTACAACTCCATCATTACAAAATCAAGCATCAATATCAATTGAGAACGATTTAACATCTTCTTCTTCATCTATAAAAGCACAAACTGACCAACAATTAAAATTATCATCAACAGAAACATTATCAAACAGTAATACAATAAAACAGATTCCAATTTCAAGTGATAAATTAAATCCGAAAATAATTCATAAAGATGATCTATCTTCTGAACAAACAATCAATACAGTTCAACAAACTCTATCATCAACACAATCTGATCAACAAGAGCAAATAAAACCAATATCCAATCATATTTCATCATCTACAAATACACAACAATCTGCTGCTTCTCAACCAATAAATAATAGTAATTCTTCAGATCAACATTCACAAATTCCATTAAAACCAATTACAAATGATGCATCAACAGTAGAAGATGAATCTCATATTCCAGTATCAACAACATCACAAATTTTACGTTCAGCAACATCTAACCTTCAACAAAATGTACATATACATTCTCAACATGTTCAAGCAAATCAACAACCAGATGAAAATATTTTCATAACAGGTAGAGACCAAAGTCAATTTCAATTTCTAGGAAATAAGTATTCAGTGTTGTATTCACATTTTCTCTTTTGGTGGGGCGACATCTCTACACTAGATAAAACACTCGTCAAATTGATGCAAATCGTTCGCTACAAGTGCATAGATTAAATATCGATGATGTGTAGAAAAAAATTCATTTTTGCATATTCAACGCAAGGAATACAATACCTAGTTTGACATTGAGTTGAATCAAGAGATTTATTCTATTATGTAAAATTGTTGGCATAGTCCCTGTAGGCTTAAAATATGAAACATGATATAGATGCTGTTGCTAATCACATAGAAAGTAGTTCATGTGTTATAACAAAATATTATTGATACATGGTCTAAGACCATATGTCAACGTTTGTCATGGTGTATAGTTCCAAATTTTTACTTCTATACATTATCATTCCTTTCGATTGTGCCTTACAAAAAGATGTAGAAATAATATGTATATTTTTTCAGTTAAGTCAATTCAGAAAATTCATTTTGATATGAAAAGCTTATAGAAATGACGCGTAGTTTTATTAAAAAAGCATATTAATATGAATATGAATTTTCTTACTTAGCCCGACTCCATACAATACAAAACTATACACATTATTTCTATATTGTATTTATATTCAATTGAATTTTCTGATGTAACCTTATCCAACCCAAACTTAAAAAAGCTGTTATCGCAATCACGGCGGCTCTTTTTAAATCGTGTTTGACAAAATAGATATTATTTCTATATTCTTTTTACGTTAAAATCAATCTCCTATGCTCATGTCTCAAAACATGTATTTAAATTTCTATGAAATTTTTCACATAATAACTTTATTAGAATTTCCTGAAAATTGGAACTTATTCTCGCGTGATGACCAATATTGAAGGAAATGATTGTTTCTGAGTATTAAACATCTAAATTGATACAAGCTTTAAGAATATGGATAAACATATGATTTATAAGGCGTATTAGTTGACAGCTAACTATTAGAATGAAATTATTTCATATCAACTAACTAAAATCTCTATTAGATGGTTCTCAAACAGACAGTGTGATTGTTCAATCATACAGCGATGAACAAAAACATTCAAATGAAGCATTATTAAAATCAGAAGAATCAGATATCGAGTTACCTTTACCACCAACAATAGATCGTACGATTGAGAATGAAACACAAACAAATGATAATAATAGTGATACAAATCAATATTTGTCTAAAATTGAACCAAAAGTAAATGATATTTATTAAATAGTTTTAAAATTCAAATCATTATTTTTTATTATATTTTAGATTAATAACAGTCAGAATTCAATTTCATTAACTCCAAAAGTGAACAATAACAATACAATATTAACAAACAAAAATCGACAAATATGTTGGTATTTACCGAAAAAATTCGAAACAAGTATTGAATTAATCGAAAGTCAAATTTTTCGTTTGATCAATATTGTATGAATGTTTGTTTTTCCTTTCGTTTCTTATGTATTCAATTTAATCTTATTTTCCTAGTTACCAAAATTTCTACAAACAATTTTATTTGGACATAGTGATGATCGTGAAATTTTAATGAATACAATATGGTTTGCATCGAGTTGTACAATGTGTTTTTTATTTAGTTTGATTTTTCTTGTCACGGGCACAAATCGTTTAAGACAAACTAAACATGAAAAACAAATTCGTGTACATTGTCAACAACTTCAACAAAAGAATAATCGAATTGAACTTGAACGTGCAACATTTGAACGAGAAAATCAAAAGTAAAATACCAAAAAAAAATCACCAGTAAAATTATTTTTATTTTCAATTAAATTTGAATTTAGATTATCGGATGATATAGATAAATTAAAAAGTTTACCTGAACATGATTCTGATGAAGATATTTTTGCATTACGTGAAGAATGTATTCGCTTTCAAGAAGATTTAAAAACAGCACATGCAAATCATCTGCTTTTACAACAGGATATTGATTATAAACAAAATCTTATATTAAAACATGAGTATGATTTACAACGACAAGTAGAAACAATTACACATTTAAATAATGAGGTAATATTAAATACAAAAATTATGATTCCTGCTATTACTAATAATGGTATGGGTGTGAGTGTTAGTCTTGTCTTATTTCTTATCCGCACTCCTAATTACATCCAAACCCATATCTTTTACCATCGATTCTTTTTGCTTGTTTCACTTTTCTATGCTGACATTTCCTCGTGCTCATCGTTCACCAATCCAGATCTTACATCAAGGGAAACTATAAACACAATCGATATCCGATAGTTAACCATGTTTTCTCAAAAGTTCGAAATCAAAAATAACCAAAAGACTATTCTCATTAATATCTCATCGTACGATATGAATGTGGACGATCAACAAAAATGTATTATAATTCACGTCCATTTTGAGATATGTAATTGATAGACAAATTATACGAAGCATGAGTTTCTAGAATCATCAATAGACATTATTTAGTTTTTTTCGAAATTTAAAACAAATCATTCAGTTTGATTTCTATACTAAATTGCATCTTGAAACAAAATAATTTGTTCAAAATACAAAGTCATACTGAAGCAATCATCTATGACTTAATACTTTCTTAGAATAAAAGGCAAATGATTTTTTTTTATACTTTAGATCCTTCAACTAAAACAAGAGTTAGAAAAAGATCGAGGAGCCATAGTACGTTTACAATCAAATGATATTTCGTTGGAACGTTTTGAAAGATCACAAGAAACCATTCAAGAACTTAAATCTGAAATAACTCAATTAAAACAAGAAAAATTAATCCAAAATAATCAATTACAAAAAATACAAGAACATGCTAATCAATTGGATATTGAAAATAATGATTTAACATTTAGAATGAAACAATTAAAAGATTTATTTGAACAACATGATCAAATAATAAAGCATATTCATAATAAAATTACCAAAGACAAAACATTAGGTTACATTAAAATATTTATTTCAAACATTTTTTAAAATTATTTTCTTTCATAGAATTAGAAGATTTACGTTCAATATTAACAGAAAATTCTTCAAAGAATAATCAACATGTTATATCAACAATTGATAATGATATAAAAAAATCAAATCAACATATACGAGATTTACATCATGAAATTGATATAAAAACTTGTCGTATAAAAGAACTTGATTTATTATTTAAACAGGAAAAAGATCGTTGTAAAGAAATTGAAACTAAACTTAAAGTTATATTAGAATTACGTGAGCATGATACTCATTTACATATACGTCAATTAGGACAAACAGATGCTGAATTACGTAAAGCAAGAACAGATACTGAACGTATTCGTATTTTACAACAACACCTTGAATTTAAACAGTAAAATTTCTTTTCAAATAGAAATCAATTTTTTTTAGTTTTACATGGAATTTAGACAACAATTAGATGATGTACAAAAAGCTCTTTCAACTGAGCAAATTAAATTTAATGAAGAATGTAGTAAATTACAACATGAAACACATGAAAAATGGATGGATGTCAAACGTTTAACACGAGAACTTGAAGCTTCAAAAAAAGAATGCGAAAGTCTACGAAAACAGTAAGTTTTACCTTGATTATTATTTATACTTCATTGTTTCTTTTTCAATTTATAGAATTACTAAATATGCAAAGAATACACGTTCTTCACAAGAAAAAACTACAAATAAACCAGTATCACAACATATGAGAAATAGTGGTAAGAGAATAGCAACAAAATGAATAAGTTTTGTATTTTTTTTCAATTTCAGGAGAACTAGACTCACAACATAGTTCACCAATTCATTATCAACAAGATGAAAAGTAATAACAATTATCTTTTCAATAGAAGATCATCTTTTGCTTTTTTTTCTTCATTTCAGTTTTAGACCCATTGATTATCAACATAATAATTCTGGTGGTACTAGTCCAACCGAAATGTTCATACATAGTAAGTAGTATTTTTTTTTTAAATTTTTCTTTCATAAATCATGTTTTATTAATAAGGACCAACTCTGTTTAATATGCCTCGACCTCCATTTTTTCCACCACCATTTATGATGCATCCAAGATTTCCAATGACACCTGTTGGTCCACATGGAATTATGTCACCTATTTCACATTTGATTACTAATGGGAGTGATACAAATAATTCCGAAATCATTGATTCATCAAACATAACTCCAAATTCAACGAGTTATGATATGGAATCGAATGAAATTGCTGTATCACCTTTACCTGATGGTAAACATTTTGAAAATGTATAAAATGAATAATAATAAATTTTCTATATCTTAGACGAACATCAAACAAAAACAAAAAAACCAAAGAAATCATTAAAAAAAAAGACAAAAACATCAGGAACAGCAGTTATCAAAGAAGATATATAATCAGTATCTATTTAATGAAGAAAAAGCTCGTTTTAATACTGATATATATCTCTTTTTGTATTTTTTTTTCTTGTTAAACATAAAGTTCTTATTTATATTTAAAAATTTTCTTTTTATTTGGTTTTATTTGACTGTATCATTGTTATTATTAATGTATAATTAAAATTTAAAGAATAAGAAATTCCTGCAGTATAATGCTGTGATTTCATATATGCTTTCATAAACATTAACGTTGGTCTATTGTGAAAAATGAATATTGTTATTTTATTTGTTAATTGTTTCGATATTGTTTCTATTGCTTACATTTATCAAGAAATAAAATGATAAAAAAAAGGCATATGGTACAAAGATTTATTTTGATTATCAATCTATGAGGTTTATAGCTTTGACTATGGATCAAAATCTGTAATGACACTATTATATACTATTTGATCAAGTTTCCTATAACATAAGCGGATAAAATTCGATACAAAAAATGTAGAGCAAATGTTGATCCAGGGGACTTTTTAACTGACACGTGCTGAAATCAAAAATGTCTCCTTCATGAACATAACGAAAAAAACGAAGTTCAATTGTTGAAATACAATAATATTGAACAACTGAAAAATGATATTAAAAAAATAATCTAACAAAGTTAATGTTTCTTTATGTCACTATGAGGAAGTCTTGGTAAGATTGGAAAAAACTTGAAAGAGTTCGTACTTATGGAACTCTGGAGATGATCCAGCTATTGGAGAAATTAAAGGTCAAAAATTCAGTAGAACGATCCTAACTTGGCTCCAGATGTCCATAGATACGACCCATTTTAGAATTTTTCTAGTCTCACCAAGACTTCTTTGTGTGTCCAATACGAGTTTAAATGGTAGATCACTGTTGTGGTAGTTCTATCTTAAATAGGTATAATAATCTGGCAAAGCTTCGAAGACTTTTTCTTTTGTTTTATGCGAGAACGAGAAATTTTACAATCGTCCTAGAACTATAGGGCATTCCCTTAAAACAAACAATAAATCGAGCCAAACATATAGTCAGTTGATAATTTTTTCAAATGTCATCATTACATAAAAAGAATATGATAAGACCTTTTCTTTTTCATTTTGTTCTTTCTTACTTCACATTGATGTAGAGAATAAGTGATAAAATGAATAGACTGCATGTTAAACCTTCAGATACAACATGCACAAAAGACTTCTATGGCAATGATTGTAAGAATAAGCTAAGTGTAAAGATATATGTTGAATACATTGAATCAAAATTTTAATCATATTATTATCAGTGTTACATGAACATATTTCTAATCTATTCAAGTCTTGTTTATTCTTTGCAAAGATTAAATTCTACATTTAGAAATAAAGGATGGATATTAAAGAACAAAGTAATGATTAACAAGACATTATGAAAAATTTCCTTTTTAGATTTAAGTAACAGAAATATATCAATTAAGATGAATTATGTACGAATGCCTATTGAAATTGAATCACCTGAACAAATGAATTATGAAAATATTCAATTTAATTTAACTGAAAGTTCAATTACAGACACAAAACTTGGTGATTTAAATATCAATTTGCAAGAACTTGTTATGGCTTATGGAGATCATATTGGTCATCGACAATTACGTGAATTAATTGCTAAAGATGCTGGTGTTCAAGTAGATGATGTATTACTTACAGCAGGTGCAGCAACTGCTCTATTTATTATTTCAACTAGTTTACTTGGAAAAGATGATCAAATATTAGTTGAACGTCCTAATTATGCAACGAACATTGAAACACCACGTGCTATTGGTGCTAAGATTGATTTTATTGAGCTACAATTTGAAAATGCATTTCGTTTTTCAATAGATGAGATTGAAGATAAAATTAAACCTAATGAAACAAAATTAATTAGTATAACTGTACCTAATAATCCAACAGGAGCGGTCATATCACGTGATGATCTCGATAAACTTATTTTACTTACTAAAAATAAAGGTATTACATTACTCGTTGATGAAACATATCGCGATATGACATTTATTAATTTACTTCCTGTCGCAGCATCTCTTGCATCACATGTTATATCAGTTTCATCATTATCAAAAACATATGGTCTTCCAGGAATTCGAATTGGATGGTTAATTTGTCAAGATAAAAAACTTATGGAAAAATTCTTAGCTGCTAAAGAACAAATTATGATTTGTGGTTCTGTTATCGATGAAGAAATCGCTTATCGTTATATGTTAACTCGTGATAAACAATTATCATTAATCCTAGAAGAAATACAAATTCGATTTAACATTATGAAAAAATGGATGAATGAATCGAATCAACATCTTGAATGGATAGAACCACAAGGAGGTGTCGTTTGTTTTCCAAGAATAAAAGCCAATATTGAGCCTGAAGAATTCTATAAAGTATTAAATAATACATTTAAAACATATGTTGGTCCAGGACACTGGTTTGATATGAACAAAAAATTCATGCGAATTGGTTATGGTTGGCCGTCAACACGTGATGAACTCATACAAGGATTAAAAAACATCACATCTGCTATTGAACTTTGCTTGGAAAAAAAGAATTAGATTGGATCCATATTTTTGTTTTTTTATTTTAATATTAGCTTTCTAGAATTCTAAGAAAATGTTAATATGTCTCGTAAATAGAAGTGTACGAAACCAGATTTCCTTAGCCATGCTCTCAATAAATCTAATTTAATCCCGATCCTAATAAGTAACAAATCTATTTTTATTATGTTTTGTATCGTTGCCATACTCAAGGGTGGAGAGGTATTGAATACACACTGAACAACTCAAGTCAAAGTATCAAAAACTGATAGATATATTCAGAAAATATTGGATATGTCATTCTGTACAGAAAAGAAGTAAAAAATTGACTTTGATAAAATTTTCTCAATATGTTTGCCAGTGTATATCCAACACTTCTTCATAGTAGAGTATGACAAAGATACAAAAAATTAAAAATAAAAATACAAATGAGGTCGTGACTTATGGAATACTCTTTAAAAAAATATATCTATACACTTTCATTTCATAACCTGTATGCTACTGTCACATAAAGATTCAAGATAAAGGTCTGAAAAGTTACTTTATCAGTTTAGTTTTCATTTGTTTTGATATCAATGGGAGCAAGTCACAAAAAACCTTCTCAAGATGATTCTAATCTTGAAATATATTCTCTTATTTGTCTTGATCCATCATTTCATAATAATGAAGAAACTGTCAAAGCTCAACAACAACTTCGAGTATCAATAAATTATTTGAAAATATTTGAAAATTGTTATCAATGTGAAGAATATATTCGGTCCGTTAGTTCATATAACCGATTTATTTTAATTACCAATGATGAATTAGCTCGACAAATAGTCCCGCGAATTGAACAACTTCGACAAGTATATTCAATTTATATTCATTGTTTAGATAAAATAACGAATCAACAGTGGGCTAAACAATATTTAAAGGTAAACAAACTTTCTCAAGATTTGATATTTATTATTAGAGATTTTTTTTTAGATAAAATGTTTGAGTGATCAATTAGATATGCTCGTGACACGAATTCAATCTGATCATAGAATTAATGATTTATTTCCTGTTGTTATTTATAATACAAATGAATTGAATTTTCATTTTCTTTATTCACATTTATTATTTGATTGTCTTCTGCGAATGAATTCGAACAATAAAAATAAATTTATATCTTTATGTAAAAATGAATATAAGAACAATGAAAATGAGTTAAATATTATTCATGAATTTGAAGAAAATTATTCAGCAAATCAATCTTTATCATGGTATACAAGGAAATCTTTTATTTATCGAATATTAAATAAAGCTCTTCTAACACAAAATATTGATTTATTGTTTACATTGAGATTTTTTATTCAAGATATCTACCAACAAATTGAACAAAAAAAATGCTTATATCCAATTCGTGTTTATCATAGTCATCTAATGACATATGAAGAAATTCAATTAATTGAAAATTCTCTTGGACAATTTATTTCAATTAATTCATTTCTTTCGGCATGTCTTGATCGTGGTTTAGCTTTATTTCATCTTTATGAACCAAATGATCTTCAACGAGTTTTGTTTGAAATCGATGCAGATCTTCAATTAAATGATATGAATCATTTTGGTTATATTAAATTAGTTAATTATTGTGAAGAAACTGAACAAATATTTTTTATGTTAGGATCAATATTTCGAATTGAAAATATTTGTCTTAATGATGATGAAATATGGATTATTCAAATGAAATTATGTACAGAAAATGATTGTCAATTAAAGTCAATCTTTAATATTCTAAGAAATGAATATCATTATGGTCAAGACAGTAATCTATTGTCATTTGGTGAATTTCTTATTAAACAAGGTTATTTAAATGAAGCTGAAAAATATTATCTTCGTTTAATTGATGAACTTTCTCATCATCCTGATAATATGATTCAATGTTATAATGCACTTGGTACACTTGCAAAAGATAAACATTATTATGAATTAAGTATTCAATGGTTTAATAAAGCGATTAAAATAAAAACACAAAACGAGTCAAATTTAATTGAGAGTTATAATAATATAGCAGAAATCGATCAAAAAAATGGTGACTATAAACAAGCTATTGAATCATTTAATAAAGCATTGAAGATTTTTATAAAAACATTTGGTGATGATCATCCAAAACTAGCTATATGTTTTAATAATATAGCTATTGCATATAAAAGAGAAAAAAAATATACAAAAGCACTTGAATATCATCAAAAAGCATTGAGTATTCTTGAAAAATACCGACGAGCTAATCATTCAGACTTAGCAGCAGTACATAATAACATTGGTGTTATTCATCGACATCTTGGTCATAATGATCTTGCATTAGAACACTATCAACATGCATTAGACATTTATAAAACATCTCTTTCTGGTTCATATTCCGATATTGCTAAAACATTTAGAAATTTTGGTATAGTTTATGAAGATAGAGGTAACTTCCAACAAGCATTGTTATGTTTTAAAAAATCATCTATAATTTATCGATGTAGTTTATCTTTGGAACATCCTGATGTTATGGAAATTGAAGAAAAAATTCGAAATGTTTCATCTCATTTGAAATAACCTGATGTTTATTTTTAATTTGTGAAGATTATGTTTAATGGAAAAATTGTTTTCATTTATTGAAATTTATCTGTAATTTGTTTTTTTTCCCAACTAGTTTCCATTGTAATTAACAACCTATCATTTTGAAATACTTATTATTTGATTTAAAAAAAAAGATGTTATACATTGCATGTTGCATTATATACATACCTGAATATTTGAAGTAGAACACTTGCATAGATTTAAAATAGAAGTTGTTCTTGATGTAACTGAATCAAAATATTTGAAATTCAATGTATTTGCAATATCGGAGTAAATACTGAAAAATTGCCCATATTGAGTTAATTTTTGTATAATGGACTGAGGATGTGAACGTGAGGTGAAATGGAAAATCAACAATCAGAATTTTGAAAACAGAGTTTGAAATTCCGATTGTCGACTCGTGAGTAAACCCTTAAATCTCTAGAACTGCCATAAGGAAGCAGGTTATATATTCTCATGAAATGTTAGTGACCTATGATCGCTAGTCAAATATCGAAAGCGTCTGTCGCAGGTTGGGAAGGAGGGGGGGGGGGGGAGGGATGCAAATTTCTAGCGTGTAGATGTGGGTGGGGCTGTGATTTCCTCTTCATCCACTCGCACACCAGCATCCATAGTCCACTTACGCTTACACTCTCCATTGTCGTTTTGGAAGAAGAAACATGATTTTTATCCTATTTTGGCGAAAGTTACTGCTCGTGTTTTAGCTGTACTGGCTACCAGTGCGGCTGTTGAACGGAAGTTCAATTTTACTGACAATATTATTAAACGAAAGCGCTCAGAGCTATCACCGGATACAGTGAATGGTATTCTTTTTAATCCGTCATAAAATAACTTGTCAATAGTTTTAACACATTTAAACTTTATTCGGTTCGGTTCGATGCGGCTCAAGCAAAACGAGAACTGACTCCATCACTGTTAAACGTGTACATCGTCAACGTCTTATTGAAGAAATGAAACCAACAAAAGAAGTTTCCCCATTATATCCAAATTTATTAGTTAGCAATTTGGTAAGTCTTAGAGCGTGTATTTTGTTTTTATCGACTGATAATTCATTGAAATATTTCTGAGTTGGAAAAAGTCGACCAAAGAAGCTGGTACAATCTCAATATCATATATATATTTTTATTTTATTTTATTTTTTTCTCTGAACTGCTGATTCGCAAAATCAATCTTCGTTCTAATCCGTTCAGTAGAGATATTATTCAAACATTAAAATTTAGTTGTACAAAATTAGTCACATATTAGGATCATCAAAGAGAAGAATTTATTACTGACGGTAATACATTTTATTAATCTTTGTATGGTTTTCTCTTTGTTTTAGAAGAGCAACCGTTTTTCATATTAGAGCATTTCAGTATGAAACGTTATAAACACTTAAAAAAACTGTGATTAAATCATGTCAGTTATATATTGACTATTTTAAAATTATTGTATAATTTTTGTTGCTTAATTTTATCATTATTTATTGTGGGAAACAATTGATACTTATCGAATGATGCAATAAACATATCATGACAAAATCACAAGCTGTAGCTATGACTGTTTTAATTGGATCATTTGTATAAAATATTTAATATAAAATATTGAGCAAAGGTTCAAGGATCTTGGTGGAAAATGTTGAACAGGAAAACGTCGAAAATTTAAATGACTAAAAAGAAAGGAATGGAAATGATTGGTCTATTCGTGTGATAGATGATAAACACTGTTTTATTAATTTAGAATAAAAAAGAAAAGGATATTGACAATATAATAAAGTATTATGTTTTTTTTGTTTTCAATTAACAATGATAAACTTGATAATAGTTTTTCATGTCGATTTTTCTCTCGAGAAATCTATCATGGTGAGTATCAAATCGACGGCTATAGGGTAACATATGAGTAATGGAGGGGCAGAACGGTGGAATGAAACAGATAGAGAGCAACAGTTTGCTCACACTCTGAAGCACTATTTATTCGATGTGACAAATAATATGTTAAATTGTTGGATTCTCGATGAACTATTTTCACACTCTAAGCTTGTCGTCATCTTGACGACATGTAATGTTAGAAAATTTTTCTTTTTTTATTAGAGAATAAAACATGCTGATCGAAAGAGTGACCAATAAGAACAAAAAAACTCAATTTTTCTATTGATATTTTTAAGAGTACCCAGATTGATGATTACGACAACCGTACACGATAGTTAACGTTACCGTAAACGGTCGTGAATGCTTAATTACGACAGTAAACAGGTCGCATTTCATCTGTTTGGTAGCGACCGTATTACGGCCGTATACGCCGAAATCTATCCCGTATTACGACCGTCTTTAGCAGGATACGATAAGATACGGTGATATTTACCAGCGAATATCGCCATGAATCGTCGTAATTAGTGTCAGATAAAAAAGGTCCTATCCATGAATTTTGCGGGCTTGATTTGTTGCTCCGCTCCATTATTTCGCTGTTCACAATCAACAAGAAACCAAAAACCATAATGAGTACGAATAAAACGTCTTTAAATGCCTTTTTCCACAAATAACACATTTTGTTTCCAGGCAAACACATAATACAACGAATTTATTATTAAACATCCTTTGCAATACATTACTTTATTCAAGACTATCACATCAATGAAGAAATCATGTTATTTTCGAAATTAAAAAAAAACGCCTTTGAACGCCTTTAAAGGCGTTTTCTCACAAAAATCTAGATTTCTCCTTTAAAATCATTTTAAACGATGCGGTCAGTTATAAAAATAGCTTCAGCTGCTTTTCTTCTTGAAATTCTATGCGTTTGGTTGAGGAAATCACGGTATTTACACAGTTTGAAACGAAGGCAATAATAAGGAGTTTACACTACCCGGTAACAATTTATTCACCTGTGCAGATGTGGTTTTACAGAGATAGGTGTTTTTATTCCGAGATAGAAACTTTTTGCTGATGGTGGATATATAAATAAGACTTGCAGCCGTTTGTTGGTGATGAATGGTTGTTGAAGAATTTATAAGTCTACTTGCCCCAACCTGGATCAGTATTGAAATGAACTGAACCATGTGGTGACAGTCATATATATATATAGGGTGAGGCCCGTCTGGCTATGAATTGTCAGTCTGCTTATGAATAGGCAGTCGGGTTGTGAATAGTCCGTTCAGCGTGTTTCACTGTCACCTAATTGCAGTGTAAGGTATTTCGCGTATACTAAACGGTTTTCCGGTAAAATTATTCGTTATTCTAACCCATCAAGCATATGTTACTAGGCCTAGGAGACTCCCCGCCCCAGGTCCTGTACACTCAAACGGGCTATGTTAGTGGAACCAATAACTTTTCAAGCGCTATCTTAGTGGGATACCCATAATTATTCAAGAGCTATCTCAGGGGTTACTCATAAATATTCAGGTGCTTTCCTAGGGCGCGGTACCTGTAACTCTTATAGTGCTATCCTGGAGGAGTACTTGCATTTTCTCAAAGGTTATTCAAGCGTACCCGTGAGTGTGTAACGACTATCATACATGCTATTCATTGCTGTTCTTTGTCTTTCTGTGGTAGTATGTATATCTCTTTTTGCCATTAGTAGTTGTGGTCGCTTGCACTGTTGAAAGCGTGTATAGAGTTGGTACTGTCAACTCTTGAAAGACTGTATTGTAGTGGTCCTAATAATTGTTGAAGGTGTTTATGGCGTTTGATCAGTTTAGTCTGTAATGTGCTTGGTTTGTGGTCGCTCAGGGTTTCATGTTCCCCGGTATTGTCGTCATAGTTTCTCATTTTGTTGAAAGGAATATTGTATTTATTTCTTTAGTTAGTTTGATGGTTCGGCTAATTACTCTCTACAATATGACTTCTCGGATAACTGTCGTGTGCCACAGCTTTCATAAACGTTGATACTCTCGTTGGCTTTCTGATGATCCTTTCTCTAATCGACGACTTGTGGCTTTGGTGGATTTCCAGGGAAATATTTGTGGAAGTTACTCTTTTCCAGTGATGCGTGGATTAGAAGGTGCAGCTTTGAGGAGCTATATCGTATATAACTGAATTGAAAGCCTTTACCGTTAAGCAATTGGTGAGAATACGTTTGTGTCTCCTTGCAAGAATGCAAGAATGTTGTGCTGGAGACGAATCGCGTTCGAGGACAAGTGCTTTTTTATGTTGATAGGTACTTTTTTTTTTATGGAATAAGAATTTTTGAGATTTCATTTATTGAAAGCCACTATATTTGTTTTGGGATACCATGGCTGGCATTTTCGTTGAATTGACTCAATGCTAGTGTATTTATTGGCGGGCACCATGTCCATAATTTGAATGAAGTATAGAAAAAAAGGGGGGGGGGAGTCTACGTATTTCAAACGGTTCCCTTCTATTAGATATCAAATGTCTTTTGTCCTTGCTGACCAGAGTTTGAATCTGGGAAACTTCAGAGTAGTCCCGGCTCCAGTTTTGCAGAACTGGAATTGAAATCAACATTTCTATTTTTAGCAGTATTGGAACCTGGACAGAGAACTTTTCAAATTGGTTGCGACGAATTTTTGTACCAAGAGCTACACTATAGATTTTCATGCTTATTATTCTTTTGCGGCTAAGAGTCTGGAAATCAGGCATTTTTATTTACAATTCCGACAAAAATCTTTTGCGGATCTTGATTCTAATTTGGAAAACCGACATTTTCGATCATTTATATAGATCTTAATATACGCGTACTAGTACAATACACAAAAATTTAGTTCAATTAGAATTTAGTCATTCTTTTAGTTGTAATTTTTTATCGCTGCGGTCCTATTTCTAGTATGAACTCTTAAATGTTATTATTGTAATTCTCTATATTGCAAAAACTAACTTAATGACTACTAGGGAGTACCAGCGCAAATCTAAAATTTTAGCTTTAATGTTACAAGAAATTGTTCGTTTCTGGAAAAATAATCGGGATCGAAAGCTAAACAAAACTTGAACCAGATGTACAGCAGGAACTAATAAAAGATTTTGAGCATAACCGAGATCGGCATCGAAAAATAATTTCAACCGGGAGCGAAATGGACCCAGGAACAAAGAAAGATGTTCCTGCAGTTCTCTTTTTCAGTAGCTCGGGTATCTATTGGCTCAGAATCTCGACGGTTCATAATGTTCACCCTCAAGAATAGCCCTTGATGACTTATAGGTACCCCTTAGATTGGAAAGAAAAAGTTACAGGTCTCTTATGAATGATTGAGAAGATCAGAAGTACTGTAGGAAAAGTTATTTCTAGATGACCTGTTCGAATAGATCAGATCAGATCAGATCAGATCATTGTTTTGAGTAGTTGAATAGATTGAAACTTTTACCGAACTGTCCAACTTCTATATGTAGTTTCTGGAGCCTTACTGCGAATGCTAATAACATTATCTGGGTAGCAATGACCATCAATCAGGGACGCTATTCCTTTTGCCTAGGCTACTACAGAGATTTCGTTTAAACAAACTGTGAATACCTAAAGAAGTACATGTATTCGAGTTGAGATTAATACAATGTTAGGTCTAACATGTTCTATTGGCTAAGTTTTTAGTGATTGGGCTAACGCGTTTTTGTTAATGGGAAATATCGATGGACAGCCAGCAGCATTAGAACTGCTCGATGCTAATACTCTTTCTGATTGGAAAATGCTGAACATAAACGACCATTCACGGTGAAGCATGGCAGAAAAAGATAAACTTTCATTGAACCGTTTGCCGATGATGTTACAGTGAATGACGACTATGTCAGACAGTCGTTTACAGTCGTCGTATTTTCACGATAGCCGTTTTGCGATGGACGTAATACACCGTAAATGGCTACCGTTTTCAGCCGTATTTTACTTTATACGGCCGTTTACGGCAGGGCATCATTGATCTGGGTATGTATTAGCCTAAAAATAAGAATATCCTACCCCTCAGAATAATAGAAAATTATGGAAATTACTATTGTTTCCATAGATATTATTATATATGAATGTATCTATTAGGCTGAAAATAAGAAGACCCTATCACATAAAATAATAGGATATTTTAGAAATTACTGAACTTAGTGTGGTACTCGGGAGTTCGATCTTCTTATCCTTAGCTTAATACATATATACATATATAATTATATGTATGGAGATTTCAGTAGTTTCTACAATTTCCTGTTAATTTCCGAAATTTCGTGGTAATAACCAAAATTTCTTGTTATTCTGGAGGGTATGGTCTTGTTATCCTCAGTCTAATATATATTTACATATATGATAATATGTATGGACATTTCAGTAGTTTCTGAAATTTTCTAGTAATTTCCAAAGTTTGCTGGAAAGCTTTGAGTCTGTTTTTCTGATTGATTCATGTGCAGTGTCGAAAATTTCGTTTTTCGGATGTTGAAACATACCTCAAAGTAGATTCATTTTCATATCTTAGCTATTGGATCTCTTGTAACCAAGGAACAGATAAATAAATAGAATCAAAGGTTGCAAAGTCAACAACAGCGTTCCACGTGTTAAGAAATATCATTTGGTATCGAAAAATAATATCAATAGAAGCTAAACTACCAATGATTCGGGCGTGTGTTCCGCCGGCTCTATTGTACGACAGCGAAATTTGGTTACTGACTGTTGCTCAAGAAAATAGAATCAATTCATTCTATACGAAATGCTTGAGAATAATACGTGGTTTGAATTTAGGAGGTCGTGTACCAAACCAAACAATGCTACAGCTATCTGGACAATCGTCAATTGAAAATCTGATGCGACATAATCGATTAAGACTATTTGGTCAGGAAAATCGTATAGAAAATGGAAATGGGTCACATTTGGTCAAAATATAATGTTCTCATATTTTCCGGAAAAGAAACGTCCTGCAAATATTGGCATAAGAAAAAGGTGGAAAAGCAAGATAATGGATGACATGCAGAAATGCAGCATCAAAATTGGAGGAAAGACACAAAAGATAGAAACAGCTGGCGTGCAATAATTAACACACATGTTGCATTCAATATTGTTCCTTCAAACATTAAATCAGTTATATAACAGTTCCAAAATCGTACAGATAAAACAAGATCAGAAGAATTGGCGATGTCATATGGAAGATCTCAGGAAAAAGTGACTGAAATGTTGGTGAAAAACTCCCATAACATGAATTAATATCCCAAATGCAGAAAGAAGTTTAAACCACAAGGAACAACAGATCATGTAAGAGCGTATGCAGCATAGTGATGTAAGAAGGACCACATGAAAATATCGAAAAGTACAGTGAAAGTAAATCCTGGTTTTCTTTCTTGGCGTGATGACGATCACAATCTAAACCCGTTTTGTTCCGAGAAAGGTGATTTGGTGGAGAATCCTGAAAGAATGCGAAGGTGTGATCTGATAAACCAGGCACCAAAAGAAAAGATGTTAGCGCAATCCCTTGCGAGATTCAAAATGGGAAACACGATGTAACTGCTGTTGCCAATCTTCTAAAAACTATTGCTTTTTATGCATATTGGGATACATTTCTTCATGATGGCTTACTTTACATTATAGAGCTTGAACATGATAATCCTCTATATATGCTCCAATCATATGTTAGTTATGCATTATCTCTGATATTTCCTTGAAGTCTTCTATCATAGTCTATGATGACCGCTGGAGCCTGTCTGTCACGGTCTGTGGGGGGTAAATTTCTACCCCTAAATACTTCAACATTCCTTTCAGATCGTGTTTCACAAAACTAACGTTATTTATTTTCTTTTTCTTTGTCTCACTCTACACCGAAAGATATTTGAGTATTCTTTCTTCAGTCAATCAATGAAAGTACCGTCAAGATTAGGGATGCACCAAACCCTCAAAAATTTGGCACAAAGATTGTAAATTTTCGGTTTGAGAATCCGTGAGACCTGGCCAAATCTTCTTGTCATTTATAACCAGTTTTACTTATTCTACCTGATATAGGTGTTAAATTTCGACTAATTTTTAAAAAAATGCTAAGATTTGACAAGATTTGACAAAAAAACGCGAAAAAAGCAGTTTTCAGTCAGATTCTGTCAAATCTTAGAACATTTTTTAAAATCAGTCGAAATCTAACATCCATATCAGGTAGAGTAAGTAAAACTGCTTATGGATGACCCGAAGATTTGGCGGGGTTTGACTAGTTTTCAAACCGAAAATTTACAATCTTGGTGTCAAATTTTTAGGATTTGGTGCATTCCTATTCAAGGTCAGTGGTTTATAAAGTTCAATCTGACTGCTACTCTCCAAAAATATGCAATGGTAAAAGAAAAATTGGCATCAAGAAGAGAATGAACCATCATTATCAATTGATAAACAAACTTCATAAGAAATAAGAAATGGTTTAACACATTGAAGAAAATCTTTATCAATACTTATTTAATATAGAAGAAGGATTTATGCCCGATCAAGAAAAGAATTGATGTAAAAGAGAAGTGAAAGAAACAATTTATTCATTGATTCGTGATTCAATTAACAAACATGATGGTCTCAGCGAAACTTTGGATCCAATTTTATTTAAAGTTAAACGACAAATTCAAAGAAAAATCCAACAAAAGTGACAACAACCAAATAATTACAACTGATATATAAGAAACAAGACGGTAAGAATGACTCGGAATTGAGTCATAAATCAGAACGTCACTGTTTTTGTCATGTTTCCCGTATCAATATTCAAGATAAAAGCAAGAACTAGTCTGTTTTACTCTTTTTTTTTACATTTCTTTCTTGGCAAATGTATTCATATATATGTATGTTCTAAATGTAGAGTATTACTTGTAAAAGGTATTTTGTATAATAGAATTTATATCTGGAGAAGATGTACATAGGGCACTCTCAAATGAGATACAATTTGTTTTAATATAAAACCTCTTAAGCACTGTGCATCTGTTTAAATACTTCCATTGCTATTTAAGCTTTGCATAACTATGTAAAACTCTCATTGCTCTCTTAAATACTTGTTAGCTATTTACTCACGATGAATACATATTCATTAGTACCTATTTTATTGGTAATACTATTCAACATTGCCATACACTAATTAATAAGTCTGCGTGGCTATTCAAATAAGTCTTAGTTATTTATTGAAGTTACCCATCATTTTAGAGCAAGGGATTGGGAAATGGAAGATCGAATGTAACTATCAATAATTTAAAATGGACGTACTTTGAAGCAACGTTTGATTTATGAAGTTTTGTTCACTTATGAACTATCGAAAAGAACCATTATAATGATTAATGTAGACGTTAGACAGATCTGATAACGATTGATGAAAATAGAAATATTCGGATTTGAAATGACAGTTACATAAAACGATAAAAAGAAAATACGAAGCTCAGTGAGAAACGAATCAGCTATTTAAATAATTTAAAGCACGAAAAGATTTTTTGAAATAGGTATAATAATATTTAAATAGGGCAAAATCTAGAATATGTTGTTCAATAAAATAGTCTTGATAATGATTTGAAAGTGGGACCTTTTAAGAGACGTTCCACGAGAAAATCAAAAAATTTCACAGATCGAAAAACATGGGGGTCAACCGATTTTGGATTTGATCCCCTAGGAGTTTCAGGCCTTATCTACCATAGATGAATCCAAAATATTACGGTCTAAAGATTTACCTCTGGTTCGCCAGGGCTGTCGGACCACAGGGACCCTCAAAAATAGGGCAAAAAAGCATGAAAAAT